>JADBJO010012748.1:0-10000 GCA_016801955.1 Conus betulinus | reverse complement strand
CATTAAGTTTTAACTTCTTTTTTCTCGTCTTGATAGCTTCAGTTAAATAGTTGTATCATTACCTGTCGCCAAAAGATTAATTAAACCACTTACTGTAAGCTCGATATGGGTCATATTGAAAAAAAGAATATTTTCGGCGAATATCTGAAAAGAAGCAACAATGGAAAAGATAGTGCACTTCTTCTTGTTACCTCACATTGGGCAATCACCACTTCTTTCACTGGTCATAAACCAGTGTTTTGCAGCGCCTAGACCATGCACTCTTAATCTTAACTTTACCAGATCTTCTCTCATCTTTTTTCATTCGTTATTAAGTTAGATACCCCTCCACTTCAAAAGTAATTTTAAAAGAAAGGTACCACTCATATTTATCGTTATTTTCAATTTCAGAATGCCGGTTTTGTTTGTAACATGAAAAGAGTCTTTCCTTCAATTCTGATATAAACCCCTCTTCGGAGCCAACACCTTGACACAACCATAATATCCCAAAACCATTTTCTGTTAGAGTGTATCTAACTTTTGATGCCCAATTGTATTTGCCTGCTTCTAATTGTATAACAAACATATCATAGGCTTGCCTACATATTCTATTGGTTGGTAGTTTTACCGGTCGCAACTAGTATTTAACACATTTTTACAGCAGTTCAATCGAACAAAGGATATCTTCCTGTTTCTCCGTACTCATTTTATTTGAGAAGTGTAGTGGTACACCCAAGAATTGTTTAATGGCAAAAGTATGTACTTTTTCTATGAACCCTATATCTTCTAACTCCCCATGCTTCTGCTGCGTAAGTCAATATGGGCTCAATCTGAGTATCAAAAAGCTTCCAGAATAGGAAGCGACCAATTGTACGTAACTTCTTTAGTGATTTTTTGGATGTCAATGAGGCCCATTATACCTTTTCTGTTCATGTCTAGTAGAGCAGCACTCATACTTAATTTTGTTGTAAATATCAACCCTAAGTGTGTGTGTTTTTGTGTTCTTATTTCTTTGTTTCCGTATGTCCATTTTTCTCTTATTCTAAGATAACCACCTTTACAGAAAACCATTATATTAGTCTTATCTAGATTTACTTCTAGACATAATGCCAGTCTCTTTTCTCAGATTGTTCAGCTGGTTCTGTAGACCTATGATGGTATCTGAGAGCAAAACCACGTCGTCTGCAAAAAGCAATAAAAATTATTCTGAAGTTCCTGGTACCATCTGGATTCTGTGCTTCCCTTCCTTGATTAATCTTAGGCTAATTCATTGACAAAGAAAGGAGAACATAATTAGGCTGAGTACATATCCTTGTTTTATTCCTCTCGGACAATATAAAAAATCAGAATATGAATGCTTGTCTCTCACACATCCGATGACTGAGTCATAAACTACCCAAAGTGCTTTATACATTTTTCCATCAACGCAACTTCTCCTTAACACATGCCAAATGACATTCCTGTCAACAGAATCAAATGCTTTCCTAAAGTCGATGAAAGCTACATAAAGCTTAGAACGTTTTGCTAAATATTTTTCAATGATAGAGTGTAAAGTAAAAATGTGATCAGTTGTACTATATCCCTGCACTAAAATCACCTGGTTCCTCAGCTAATTTTCCTTCAACTTCTGCCCATCGTGAGAGCCGCTTATTCAGAATAAATGTGTTCACTTTGCTCATGATACTTGTTAATGCCACACCACGGTAATTATCGGATAGATTAGCATCCCCTTTCTTGTAAATTGGAATATTAATGGATTTAAACCATTCTTTTTTAAAAAAATGCCTTGTTCGAATATCTTACTGAAAACACTACGAGAAATTTAATTACCGTTTCATCAGCATGTTTAAGCATTCCACCCAGTATCATGCCAGTACCAGAACGTTTACCGGCATTTAAGTTATTTATACTAGATACAACTTCTTCTTGAGAAATAGGATCGTTAAAAAGTGGCTCGTCTGAATCGTCCATTAGTTCTGCTGCTAAGATTTCCTCTTGAGCCAGCCCAGGTGTCATCATATTAAATATCCTGAGGAAATGTTCGTACCACTGGCCCATAGAAATATCATTGCGCACTACATTTTTCTGCTCACATATCTGATTATTTTCCAGAATACCTTGGGGTCATTGGTTGACTGTTTCAATTTTATAATCTTTTCCATTGTCAAAAATTCTTTTTTCGTGATAAATAAAAGTTCTTTGTATTTTCTCCTTTCATCAACATACTTATTTCTGTGCTTCTCATTACTCTTTTTTGACCTTTGGAATAGTTTAAGGTAATTTCTTTTGTTTATCTTTTTTATCTTTTTTGTTAAGGTAACGTCAGACGCTTCTTTTGTTTATCATACCATTCATTTACGCTTTTCTTTCTTATTGCCTACAGTTCGAATCATGGAGGCAGCATCGCCATACAGTGTTTTAACAAATATATCTACAGAAGTGTTAACCTCGATTGAAAGAGCTTGAACAGCTTCTTGGACACGGTTATGAAACACATGCGAATTCAACTCATGTCTGTACTCTAACAAATAATAACCAGCCACACAATACAATTTTCCTCATTCTCTACGGTTCTAAATTAATTTTGTCTATACAATCAAGACCACATTTCCAAGTAAACTCGACTGGCAAATGCCAAGAAGCAACACGGTCTCTGTCAGGAACTGTCAAGTGTTTTAGGGCGTGCGCCTATGCTCTGCATGTTTACACATGTTTATGTGTGTGTGTGTGTGTGTGCGTGCGTGCGTGCGTGCGTGCGCGCGCGCGCGCGCGCGCGCGCGTGTGTGTGTGTGTGTGTGTGTGTGTTTTGAGTGTGTGTGCGTGCGTGTGTGGCGCGTTCCTCACGTGCATGCTTCACGCGCGTTATTCTGTGTCAGCTAAAAAATAACTTTTACATGGAGAAACAGCTGGGAAAGACTAATTTATTTTCACTCATCTAAAATATTCCATTTCCCCTCCCTTACGGCAATTTCGCTTTGTCTCCAGGCTTTTCACTCTTTTCTTACGTATGAACTATCCATCCCCAGTCCTCCACTTCACACTTCATCATCATCAGCAGCCATTCCATCAGCAAGTTATCCCCCTGGAGATTGCGCCTGGGCCCTTCATCTTCATGCCCGCTTTGACGCCCCAAGTTCAAGAATTCTTGTCTGCGCTCGCAGGGCTACATTGCCTGCGTGCTACCATCCCCCACAGTGCCAGCAGTTAACTCTTTCCTGGGCGCAGATGCTTGGACTTTTGGACACCTTTTCGTTTGCTTTTGTTTTGTCTGCTCACAACCTGTCCTGTAAGTATACATGTAATGAATTCATTCAGGTTCTCAGCATAATCATCCTCATTCCCATCCTCCTCCTCATGTGTTTTGATGTATGTTGTTTCGTGTGATTCTATTGTTGTGGATGTGTGTACAATGAAGTGTCATTAAATGTTGGAAATGGAACTGTGTTAGTGGGTTAGTGTTACAGTAAGAGTGGGAAGGTTGTGGGTCTTGGTTTCGTGGGCACTAGGCCTGCGTTACAGTCTCCAATATGTAAATGACAATTACTTGAAAACAGCCCTTTAGTGATCATTAAATAATCAATAACACTATTACCATGTGGCAAAACATACGTAAACTGACCATCAAAATCGCCAACATATGCACCGTTCTCAATAATACAGTCCAACATAAAACACGAATTCAACAAAGACTCACCAAAGTTATGATAAACAGATCTTTTGACTGTCGGTTATAAATATCAGTATCATTATCATTGACATCATCAATAGGAGAATAGGTAAGTGCTTCATTCCAGTTAGGTTGCTTCCACCCTGTTCTCGCATTTAGATCCCCACAGACCACACATATATACTCTTCATCATTGATAATGATGAGGAGAGCTTCTTCTAGTAAGACAATTCCATCTTTTTGCATTTTGTTACTGTATAAAGGACTGTTCTCTGGAGCAACGTATGTTGCAATAATAAGCACATCTTTATCGACCTTAAAAACACACTTATCTAATTTCACAACCACAGTACTTTCACAATCAATCTTTATACGTGTTATATAGTGTTGGTAGCATCTGCGTACTAAAAACAGTAACGCACCAGAATTTCTTGTTTTCATAACTTTTTTGCAGGTACATGATATTTCAAAAAGTTAATAAAAATTCCAGAATAGTCAAAAGTGTCATCCACAAAAGTTTCTGTCAAGCAAACGAAATGAAATAATTCAATGTATTTTAAGAAAGTGATGTCGGTCAATTTCGTGTACAAGTTTCAATATTAAAAGTCAGGAATTTCAAATCACAAGGATGGCCAAGCCTGTCCTATTGTTTTTTTTAACGTTCCTGTCTGAACGACGAGGAAGGGGGTACCTTCCTGGGGTCTCGTTCACAGGTGTGCTGTCCGACGTGTTTCCTGGCCTTGGTTGCGAGCGCTGAAAAAACTCCCGCACGCCCGACTGCCGTGACCCGCTGCAATCACGACTTGCAGATGATGACCTTCGACTGCCGACCTGCCAAGATGGCGACGGACGAGAAGAGGAATCCGCAATGTTGGATGTGCCGCACGGTACACTGTCACCTCTGACCTGTTTGTTTACAGTGTCATGCAGGGAGGACAACCACAATTGCTGATGACCACGTGGAGTCAGAATCCACCACATCAGCATACGTTCTTGGGTCAGGTCGTCTGGACTGCACTACTAACTGCCCCTTTCTGAAGAATGACACCTAACCCTCTTTCTTGGCATCAGCGACTATAATGGATTGCTGGTGGGTGAGGTCATTGGCTACAGTTACTCCCTTGTCCTTCAGTCTTGCACTAAAGTCCTTGTTTGTCATAACTGACATCTTGTTCTTCCACCTGCTAAATTTGACAATCACAGGCTGGGGTCCACCATTTTTCTGCTCTGACCTACATGATGGACCCAAGCAATGTCGTCCGTTGTCCACAATTTGTCTGTCTCCACGTTGTTGAGGATGTCCGTCACCGCTCTGGCACAGGAGTCGAAGGCCTCTCTCCCCTCTGCTGCAGGCACCCCAAACATACCGAGGTTGTCTCGTCTGGAGAACCCTTCCAGTCTGCCCACCTCCTCCCTCAGTCATGTCAGTTGCTTGGTGGTCTCACTGGTTGTTTTTTGTGAGTTGTTGCGTTTCTTTTTTGCTGCTTTCTCTTTCCTCATACAGCTCATTGATATCAGCCATGTTATCTTAAAGTAAACAGAAGCACTTGTTACAGTCACTTTCCAGTTTACCACAGCGTTTATCGATTTCGTCACATTTCATTTTGACAAGACCAATATCTGTTTAAATTGCACTGAGGTCTTGTCTCATGAACTCCATGCGAGCTTCTAATGACTCGAACCTGTTCTCTCCTGTCGCTGGATGGCGTCTAGAATCTGCTGTGCAGTATCCACTGGCAGGGAGAATCGCTAGAGACATGTAGAAGGGTACAGACGGAACTGTTTTTTGTCAGCGTCTGTCCGCGCATTGTCTTGTTTGTTGTGGTCAGGTCCAGGATTCAACTCAACATCTCACACACACACAGGATATGCCGCTACAAAAACAAAAGCAAGTATGTCCACTTTGTTCCTTATTGTAATCAGCCATGTCTTAATCTTCTTTGCAAAAGCGACCTGCTTCGCAATGAGGCATAGGTACACAGAGAGGAAAAGTCTGCATGACACTTGGTACTGCAAGGTGTGAAATCAGCATGTTGAATACTTCTAATTTTCACTTCTGCATAATCAGCACACACATTTCTATTATGTGTAACTCAAATATCACTGCAGGGTGATTTCATTGACTGTAATTAGCGAAAAACGTGCATAATTGTTACCAGTGGAGAAAAACACGTCTGGTCATCTGGATGAGATCAACTTGCCCCCAAGAGGGAGAGAGTGAGTGAGTGAGTGAGAGAGAGAGCCGACATGCCAGTAAGTATGGTAAACAGCATATTTCTGTGCGTGGGAATTTGCTGAAAGTGAGCGCTAACTGGAACTGGCCTGTAATGAACAACAAGTGCAATGCGTGCGATGGTGGGAGAGAAGTATGCTACACTTGCTATGGATTGTGCATTGCTGTTAGCTTAAGTCTAGTTGTGAGCATAGGACCACAACGTCCATGTTTTGAACAGAACCATTTGCTTACGCCTGCTCTATGGGAACATTCATCGTCTGGATGAGAGCTCAGTCAGGCCTGTGTTCATCCATTGTGACTGTCATCCCTTTGTGACAGTCCTTCCGTAGTATTAAACAGAAGACCGCGTCTGTATTTTTCTGGGTTTGCAGTGCCATGGGTGAAACACTACAATCCAATTGACTGCCAGGGACAGCAGTGAAGGAAAGAGAAAGAAAACTGGAGAGATCAATATAAAGAAGTATGTCATCAAAAGTGAGTCTGAATAATTAAAGAACATGCTGAAACTAATCTTGAAGATCGAAAACAAATCATATGGAAATTACCCAGACTCAATGGCCTATACAACAGAAGAAAACAGTCGAAATGGCCTATACAACAGGAAGAAAACAGTCGACTGAATGAGGTAACTTTCAAAGTATAAAGACAGATACGTAGTTCCATTACATAACCGTTATCAGCCATGCCTTTGCCACGATAAAATTCAAATGAAAATAAAGCAGCTTGGTTCTGTTGCTACTCTCCAGCCAGCTTTTTCAGTCTATTTTTTATTTTAAAAAATGTACCGTTCTTAGACTCAAGGAAAAGGAAAAGATAAATAAAGAGATGAAACGACAAGAGAAAAACCAATACAAATTCAGTCTAAAGAACGTTTTGACTGAGAACTGTTCCAAACATACTAAAATAGTCACATGAAACGTGCTGAAACGGATCATAAATCTACACAGTTCATGTGTTCCATAACTCTCATAGGATCAAGACTAATGCAAGTCCCTTAGTGCATTGTATATTGTCCATCCTGGTGCAAGTCACCTGTCTCCAGCAAAGGGTGGACATCTGGAGCAGGCAAGATGACCTGTAGCAGTAGTACTTCAGTTTTACGTCTTTTTACGTATGTGATATTAGACAGACAGACAGACAGAGAGAGATGCATAAATGTCTGTGACTATGTAAGTGTATGCATAATGTTGTTATCTAAGTGCATATATGCATATGTATATATATATATATATATATATATATATATATATATATATATATATACACATATGATGGAATAATGATGGAAGAATTGTTAACCTGCACTTGTTTTCCCCCACTACTTAATTGTTCAGCATTATATTGTTTTGGGTCAATCAGTGGGTGATTGCATCTCTTAGGAGATCCAAGGAAAGGTTGTTCTGCCACAATTCTTAGCCGCTGACAATGCTTGGGTTATTGAACAGCAGAGCTGACCACTCAGACTGTTCCGTATCTTTTGATCTCCCTTGCATACTTGAATGGATCCTCAAGCATAGGCTCAAAGATTGTCTCTTACATTTTATACTGTTTGCGTAATGTTTTTAATTTTCAACAACTTTTTTCCTCCCCACACTTTCATTTTGTTTAATTCTACTACCTTTCGTTGGCTGCTTTGGGGTGCTGTTGGATTCTTTTTCGAACCCTTGGCGGTCGGAACACCACAGAATCATGGACTGTGGTGTGTCTCTTTCTGACGCCAAGAGCACAGACACAATCAGCCATGTCTCCCTGATGAGTCCGATCCAGCGGACGAAAGGCCTCGGAGCAGGCGATACATATAGATCTGCCTTCGAGAGCGATTGCGATAGTTTCCTCATGCAGTTAGTGAAGGGTTTTCATATTTACGATAAACATTTTTCCCATTTACTTCATCTTCTAAATTTGTTTTCTTCCTCTTAATTTCAAATATTTGCCAAGTCATTACTATAATGATGGAAGAATTGTTAACCTGCACTTGTTTTCTCCTACTACGTAATTGTTCAGCATTATATATATATATATATATATATATCCCTCTAAGCATCCCTACAATATACCTGCAAATAATCTTAAAGTAAATGCTTAACTGGACTGCAAATTAATGATAAAACAACATTGAAGGCAAGCTTTAAATCTGAAATGACATCACACAATGACATGCCTGATAATGGTGGTAAGTGAGCTTGAAGAGGTAAACAGTCAAACAGTAGATGCTTGCTGTTATTCTCCGTTCTCCACAAATACATCTTGCTTCGTTTGTGTATTTAGTTTTCAAGGAATCAAGTTTTGATTTACAAAATACTGAAATGAAATTTCTGTACAGGTACATATTTTTCACTTTTAAATGAGGAATGCTGTTTACATGTTCATAATTAATTAAATAAGTGTTTTTATCAGCCACACAAAGCAACGTATTTTTGTAGTATTTTCTGAATCGGCACCAGACGGTTTGCTTTAATAACTGATTGACTTCAGGTAAAGAAAAGGATATATTCAATGCCGTATAGGGCTGTGTAATATTTTCAGTGAAGATACAAAGATTCTCGATTCTGGTGGTCTGAAATCACCATTTCAGCTACTTATGTATACAGTTTTTCTATTCATTTTGTTTGATTTCTTGTCCTCCCACAAACGATGTTTTGAAATCTCAAAGGTGTAAGGTGGCCTAGGTAAGAAGAGCCAAGCCCCACAAATGATAAAAGTTTTGATAAATTGATTTCAGAGTCGCAGCCCTATCCAGGGTAGGTGCTTTCTCACCTTAATGTTCAATAAATGCTTCACTTCTGCTTTTTTCTAATAATTAAATAAACTGAACAATTTGTGAGCCATTGTTAACCGCAATGTGAGCATGCTCACCATATGGAAGTTCCAGACCAAATCTAAGTGCAGAATTAATAAAGTTCCTTGGCAAGTTTGCACTAGTTTTTCCAATGTCATATGTATTAGTTTTTCGGAAATATTTATGTAACTATCAAATGATGTTTTATCACATTCTAGAAGAACTTCAGTATCATATGCATATTTTTAAAAAGTTTGAGTTTTACATAATTAATCACTATTCCGTGCATGTTACATTTTCACACGATATTACCGCTACATTCCACTGTTTACGTTTTCGTTAATTCTGGTCTGTATGTCGTCTGTCTCTGTCTCTGTCTCAATCTACTCTGGTCTCTCTCTCCTCTCTCTCTCTTCTCTCTCTCTCTGAGGACCTGATGAAAAAAGTATTGAAATGCGTATCAGTTATTCCTCATTAATAGATTTCAGATTTCAGATTTCAACTTTCTCTCACTCTCCGTCTCTCTCTCTCCCCTCTCCTCTTCTCTTCTCTCTCCCCCCTCTCTCTCTCTCTCTTCTCTCACTCTCTCTCTCTCTCCCATGTTGTTGTTTGTAGAGAATAGAATACTTTGAGATTTATCGTCGGTCCTTTCTCGTAACGTTGAGGATGAAAAGTGTATGATACAACCAACAGGAGAGACACCTTTGAAGTTCCATCTAGATACTGTGTTTCGGTTGTAGAGTTTTTCAGCATTCATGATGTGTTGGGTTTAACCTTTTACCCCTTGACTAACTGCGTGATCATCTGCAATTGCATGCGGCAAGGAAGGCGCGCGTCACACACACACACACACCACACACACATACACCACACACCACACGCAACACACAACCACACACACACACACAACACACACACCTCGCATGAGCACTCGATGCAATCTTCTCAATTTTTT
Organism: Conus betulinus; assembly: GCA_016801955.1. NCBI lineage: Eukaryota > Metazoa > Mollusca > Gastropoda > Neogastropoda > Conidae > Conus > Conus betulinus. The sequence continues at coordinate 384 of JADBJO010012748.1, read as the reverse complement.
TTTCTATTTCGAAGGATATTGTTTAACTCAGTGCATTTTTTTTTCGAATCATCTGGTCTGAGAGAGAGAGAGAGAGAGAGAGAGAGAGAGAGGAGAGAAGAGAGAGAGAGACAGACAGACGAGACAGACAGACAGACAGACAGAGACAGAGAGATACAGAGGAGAGAGGAGGGTCATAGTTTCAAGTGACTAGTGGTTCACAATGTATCGATGTTTTCCATCTATTGGAATTTCACCTCAGACTCTAACGGACAGAACGCTCGTTCATTCCCTTCACAGACAGTCACAATAATGATGAATTGCTCACGCCATCTCACAACTCCAATCTGTCAAGTGCGTGCACGTTGCAACACCGGTGACAAGCATTTGTTGCTTTTTTGTTGT
>JADBJO010012747.1:0-56159 GCA_016801955.1 Conus betulinus | reverse complement strand
TGTGTGGTGTGTGGTGTGGTGTGGGGTGTGGTGTGTGTGGTGGATAACAGCGTGGGCACGGTGTGTGTTGTGGGTGTGTATGTGGGTGTGTGTGGTGGTGTGTGGTTGTGGTGAATGTTGTGGGATATGGCGTGTGGGTTGTGGGTGTGGGGGGTGTTGTGTGTGTGTGCGGTGTGTGTGTAGGTGGGTTGTGTGTGTTGGTATGGGCGTGTGTGGGGGTGGTTGTGTGTGTGTTGTGTGTTGGGGTGTGTGTGGTAAATGAGACAATTGGTCTTTTGGCAGGATTGTCATGAGCATATTTGCACACCTGTTTTGTAAAATTTTTTTAATGACTCGTGCAAATATGCATTGATGCTTTTCACTTTAATATTTTGGGTCCCCCCCCCCCCCACCCCATCAATCCCCCATCCCCATTGCTTAGTTGACAGTTGCTTGTTGACATTTTCAACAACAGCAAAAGATTATGTTGAACATATATATTCAGTGTACTTCTGTTTGTGGACTGATGGCTACCTTAATGTGTGTGTGGTGTTTGTGCGAGTGTGTGTTGTGTGGTGTGTGTGGGTGTGTGTGTGGTGTGTGTGTGTGTGTGGGTGTGTGTGTGTGGTGGGTGCATGTGCATGCTTGTGTGTGTGTGTGTGGTGTGTGTGTGCGTGTGTGCAAGCTGAAGAATCAGAGAAAGTTTGTTGAATAGCTTTTCTTATAGTTATTACAAATTTCAACAACTTGTTTGTTAGTACAAGAAGAATTTCAGGCATAAGTTGAGAACATTGCACCTAGCTACAAGATTTGATAATACTCTGGTAGAATGTTGTTTTAGGGAGGGAAAACAAGGGAAAGGGGAGGGGGAGGGGAGGGGGGATTGCGTGGTGGGGGGGGAAGGGGAATGTATTTGCCTCCTTTGACAATGTGACTATATATGTCTATGTGAAGATGAAATCTACCAAGAAACAAAAGAGAAATCAGCCACACTTTATTTGGGGTTTGTAAAAATTGACATAATTTCAGTCTGCATCGTTTTCTTTTGTGATGACACAAACAGCAGATGAACATCTTGATGTGTTGAATCTTCATATTCATTATAGCAGCACTGTATTAGCAAAATGTCTTCTTTTGGCTTGTCACCGCATGTGTTGTTTTTTTATGATTGATAAACTGAGGCTAGCGTTCAGTGATAATTTACTGAGTGGTATACTGTGACAGTGACTTCATGTCGCGGGACAAGATTCGCGGCATCATTCAAGACGTACTGGACACAATGGCAGACAGACGCAGCGTTCAGACAGGTCGTGACCTCTCTCCACCTCGTGCAGGTGAGAGTTTCATTGTCCCAAAACGGACGATTGAGATTTTTGTTTGTTTTTAATTGTGTAAGTTTGTTGTTTTCTTGTTATCTGTGAGACAAACATGCTGCAAATGTTACATCTAAGATTGCAAACCACATTTTAAAAAAAATTTTGATGAGATATATGTAACTTTGAAAGTAGAGTGGGGGTAATTAAGATATTGGTCTCTTCTCCCGAGGTTCAGGGTTCGATTCCCACTCAAGATAGGCCAGATTTGAAGAGATTTTCTCTTCTGTGCAGACCCCAATCCTATTGTAGTTCATCAGACAAGACATTAAGCTGAGGCCCTTCATTCATGGAAAAAGGTAACAAAAAGTCCTGATCACAAGAAGACTTCCTAATAGGTTATACATTGTTAGTTTTCTGTATGTACATATGACAGAAATGATTTTTGGTGAGGTCAGATGGGCTGTAAACAGTCTGATGCTGAAGACTTTTAAATCTTCATCCTGCCTTCTGGGCCCCCCTTTACCCAGACACACAGAAGAGTCTGTATATCTCTGGAAATATTGGAACTATTGCAATGACAATGGAAGTATCTTTCAAAAATGTAGTTTGCTGTATACCAGCCAGTTTGGGTGTTTGCGCATCAAAAAAGAAAAGAAACAACCAGTTGCGTCATTTTGATCATATTCTTCCAATGAAGAGTGGGCCTTTGTAGACTCTTACCTTATAGAGCAGTAATTGGATGGTACAGCACATTGAGAGTGAGTTCAGGTGGACCCACACAATGCCTGGTCAAGTATGAACTCTTGAGAACTCATTGACAAGCGCAATCCACCAGGACCTGCAACGTCTGAACAGGGCTAAACACAGTCCTAACCACAGGGGTAAAGCCAAGGTGAAATGGCGGGCACTGGAAGAACCTGCAATGTCTGGACCGTGTAGTCATGAGTGACATCCGAGAATTTTCTTCATTATGTATGAAATTCTTCATGTGGTGCTGTGGTCATTTTTTTTTTCTTTTCCCAGTCGCAAAGCAATGTATGACATGCACGAGTCATGTATTCCAAAGCAGTGAAACCCTCAGCCCACTCTGTCTGTCTGTAGTGTAATGGTGTATGTACATTTCCTGTTTCTGTCTTTCCCCCATTCTTTTCCCCATGTTGATGTGTGTACAATGCTTTGTAAACATGAAGTTGTCTTTGTAATGCAAGTTACAACGTGAGGTGATTGAAGGCGGAAATTGAAACAAATTTTGAAATGAATTGTTTGTGGCCCCATAGGACTATATGGACAATCTACTTGTCCATATAGTCCTATGGGGCCACTAACAATCACTGTAATCTGTTCGTCCATATTGTGTTGCAGCACCCACTGACACAGTCTCTTCCAGAATTTTTGTCATGCAATGTAAACTTACGGTTTACCTTTTTTTTCCCCCGTGGGAATTATGCAATCATTGTGGTATCCTTTCATTTATTTTCTGTTTCTTTTTTTGTACATTTTTGTTGCTTTTTTTTTATTGCGCAAATACTGTTTAACATTTTGAAAAAGAAATGTTATTGGTTCCGCAAGACAGTCTGGATGATGAATTTTTTGTCCTGTAATCTGTTTGTCTGGAATGTCTTGCGGAACAATATAACGTCCTTTTTCAAATTTTGCTTAAATATCCGCCCTCAGGTCCTCTTGCTTAGAAACTAACCATTTAAGATAATCAAAAAAACCAAAAAAAAAACTTTTTTTTTTTAAAAAAAAAAAAGATGAAAAGAGTGACACAACACAAAGCTTAAGCCATGCTGTGACTGTGTCCCCCCCGCCCCCCCCCCCCCCCATCCCCCCACCCCCACCCCCCACAGGTGCGCTGCAGACGGGCGACATGCTGCTGCAGCAGAAGGCCCTGCTGCACTACAACCGGCAGCGCAACGTGCGGGAGGTGCACACGGTGCCGCAGCAGCAGGTCTTCCAGCTGGACGAGGAGGACAAGGCCAGCACCATGGACTCCGCCAGGATGAGCGACACCACCTCCTACCAGGGCGCCCCCTACGCCAGGGCGCGCCAGTTTTTGCCAAGGACAAGAAACCCCTACCGGCCATTTCGGGAGGTGGGTGTTGGAGGGAGGGATGTGGCTGGAAAGTGGGGGGGGGGGGAGGAGAGGAGGAGGGGGGTAGGGGGAGAAGGGGGTTGGGGGGAAAGGGGGGTTGGTAGGGAAGGACAGAGGTTACAGGGGGGAGCGGGGGGTTGGTAGGGAAGGACAGAGGTAGAGAAGTACAGGGGGGGTTGGGGGCGGGGGGGAGAGAGAGGCTGTGGGAGAGAAAGGGGATGGACAGAAGGGAAGAAGGGGGATGGGGAGGGACAGGTTAGGCTGCAGGAGGAGAGACAGCAGACAAAGGGAGATGTGAGGGTCATGAGGGTGTGGTGGTTGGGGGGAGGAGAAGCTGGGATGGGGGGGAGAAAGGTTAGGGTTAGGGGGGTGGGTGCAGGGGGGGATAGGGGGGAGGAGAAGAATTGGCTGCAGGATGGAGATAGGAGAGAAAAGGGATGTTAGTTAGGGTTAGGGAGGAGAGGAAGGGGATGCTAGGGTTAGGAGGGTTGTGGTTGGGGGGGGGGGGGGGGGGGGGGGGTGAGGAGAGAAGAATTGGCTGAAGGATGGAGATAGGAGAGAAAGGGGATGCTAGGGTTAGGGAGGGTGTGGTTAGGGGGAGGGAGAGAGGAGAAAGATGAAGAAGAGAGGAGAAGGCTGCAGGATGGAGATAGGAGAGAAACGGGATGTTAGGTTAGGGAGGGGTGGTTAGGGGGAGGGTTAGGGAGGGGCTGCAGCAGGATGAGATGTGGGGGATTGTTAGGGGGATGGGGAAAGGAGGGAGAGAGGGATGGGAGAGAGGCTAACTACCATTGAGCACCACCTAGCTTAATTGAAGAACAGAGAAATTATTCATCAGTAGTTGCCATATGTATTTTGTTGTGATTGTTGTAAACTGCAGACATGTATCCAACAGAAATACGTATTTCTCATTTGACTGTCAGGTTTATCTGAGGTAATGGCTGATCGGCACTGGACAGATATGTCCATCACACCATTATTTGATTGAGTAGTTACTGATCAATTTGTCAAACAACTCACAGAATTCAAAATCATCTCAAGCACTTGAGGATTAGGGGGGGGGGGGGGGGGGCATTCTGAATGATCTCTTCATTTAGTCAGTGGTGGCGAAGATTTTTCATGTTTGATCGACCAGTGGATTGCCTTCGGTCTACTCTTTTTACCTGTTGATTTGTTTGATTGATTTCTCAGAGGAAGCGGAGGCCCCCCCAGCAGAGTCCCAGAGAGAGGGCGTCCACAGAACGCAGGAAGATCCCATCCATCTCCCTGGGTCTGCCGGAAACTGCCCAGCGGACTGCGCGCCACACCCGTGCCTTTGTCTACAACAGCAAAACATCGACCGGACTTCAGTCTGGGTAGGCTAGCCTTGGTGGGGGGGGGGGGGGGGGGGGGGGGGGGGGGGGGAGACATTGTGCTTTGTTCAGGCTGGGCTCTGTGCTTTGTTCAGAGAGGGTTCTGTGCTCTATTCAGGCTGGGCTCTGTGCTTTGTTCAGAGTGGTTTGTGTGCTTTATTCAGGCTGGGCTCACGTGGGCTCAGGCTGGTGTGTTCAGAGTTTGTTCAGGCTGGTTCTGTACTTTGTTCAGAGTAGGTTACATGTTTTGTTCAGGCTGGGTTCTGTACTTGTTCAGAGTGGGGGACATGTTTTGTTCAGGCTGGGTTCTGTACTTTGTTCAGAATGGGTTCTGTTCTTTGTTCAGGCTGGGATCTGCACTTTGTTCAGGCTGGGTTCTGTATACTTGTTCAGGCTGGGTTCTGTACTTTGTTCAGACTGGGTTCTATAAGTCTCAGAGGTGTGTGTAAACGTTAACCATGTTATTTGTCAGAGACTGCATTGTATCAATCACAACTCTACATTTCTGTTACTGGTACATTTGCTCTACATGTGAAGACAAGGCTGTATGGAGATGTGCTTGTTTTTTCATGAACAAATATTACGTGAAAACCTTACATCAGATATTTTGAGTAGTAAATATGTCAGTTAGAAAAGCATCCATGTACTCTCTCGTACCCCTGACAGAAGGGCTCTGCCATTGTCTCTGTCTGTCCTGTCCGTCTCTCTCTCTCTCTCACACACACACACGCACACATGCACACACACACAACACGCACACATGCACACAGACATAGACTAGTGAATGGACTGGAGATGGTGTTAAAAGACAGAGAATCGGGGTGTGTGTGTGTGGTGTGTGTGTGTGTGTGTGTCTGTGTGTGTGTGTGTGTGTGTGGAGAAGGTGAGGATCAATAACAGCATCCTGATTACCTGTATCATCAAAGCTGTTCATCTGTGTTGCTCCCCGCCTCAGTCCCAGAGCCAAGATATTTTATACCGTGTCATTGAGGCTGCCCGCTCCTTTCTTCAGACTTACTTGGTTTTTGTTCACTTTCCAGTGCCTGTGCCCACACCTCCACAGAGTGAGCGCAGTTCTGAGAGCTCGGCGGAGCGCGTTTCTGAGAAGCTCGGCATCAGAGCATGGCACCACACTTCACGTCAACATCCCTTCACTGTCGGACAGACGCGAGACGGAGCCTGCCGTAGTTCACAAAGTCATGGTCAGCCTCCTTTCTGTCAGACCGTTTGTCAGTCCTGTTCCCACTGTGTTTGTGCTGTGTCGTCTCTGTTGTGTCATGCTCTGTCTGTTTTCTGTCTGTCCTGCATTGGTGTGTGTTTTTCATTTGGAGTGCCTGAAGTTTGTTAACAGTTACTGAGCTTTTATACTCCATGCCCGCGGGTTCGAATTTTGGTACAGGGGGATTTTTCCCTCGGAGTTACCATTGGTTCTGACTCCATTTCCCACACAGTCCTTCAAATGAGACTATAAACCAAGGTTCCATGTGTGAACGCATGTACAACATCTTGCACATATGTAAAATCCCATCACCAACTTTGGAAGAGAAGGCCAGTTTGGCCGTTGGTATGGATGACACGTTACACATAGCATGCACCTTCCCTGAAGATGGAGTATGGCTGCCTTAATGGCGGGATAAAAAAAAAAACGGTCATACACACAAAACTCCACTGCCTGTCTATATAGGCAGTGTCCGCAGGAGTATCAGCCTGCATACGCAGAAAGAAAAAAAAAAAACTTCATGCCCTAAGTAGGATTGAAGGATAAATCAAACTTGAGACTTGGTTCTAGCTCTTTTGTTCCTCATATCCTCATGCTCTGCAGTCTGTGCCTTTTTTTTTTTTTTGCCCTCCTTATTCTGTCTGTTGCTTTATTGTTTCATGATACTTGACCTTCTCTCACTGTATGAGTGGGCATGGTGTGATGGAAAAAATGGAGTCGCACAAGTTTTTGTGTGTGTGTGGATACATGCCAGTGTGTTAGGTGTATGTGAGTATTAGCAGTCTGTTTTAGTTTGACATTCTCATCTTTTCCCCACTCTTATCATGTTATTGCAACATGCAAGAAAGTACCGCCCAGGACAGGTAGGGTTGTGCAAACAATGCAAGGGCAAACTCTCTGGCGCTGACAGACTACAGACCCTGTGTGTGGCAGGAGGTGGACAGAGCTCTGCATGGAGTCTCCCCCACCCTCTCCACCCATGTTCCCAAGGCCCCTGCTGGCACCCCCGCCACCTTCCACTCCCCCACCAGATGTTCCGCGACCTCACCGCAGCGTCTTCGGCAATGCAAGGCGGAGACTACCCCCGTGGAGTGCCGCCTTCAAGGGAAATCACCATGTCTCCGGGGCATAAGATCTGCGTGCCAGGGGACAAGTTTGGTGAGCAGTTGCCTCCCTCGCCTGATGAGCTTGGTAAGTGATGGATCATGCTTGATTATGACCTTTAAAACATTATGAATAATACAAGATTGTCATCATGTCATGCTGAAACCGCTATGGCAAGCACTTTGGATTGAAAGCCCAGTTCTCTAAAGCTGCTGGCTACACTGACACACTTCTCAGTCTTGTAGACGTGAGCTTGCTCCATTCTGCTTTCACACTCATTCATGAGTTCAGTCAGAATCCTTTGGAGTACAGTATGCTGCCTCATTCCACCCTTCCCCCCAGTTCCTGATGTTCTGGATTTCCCGTTGTGGGGTAGATCTGCTGTGCACGACCATTCACTGCATCCAGTATTCCCTGCTTCAGCGTCCGTCAACACCACAGCTCTTCCTAGTCATATCCATGGCCTCCTGCCGTGTAGGGTGTTGTTGCTGGAGCCTCTGATGGCTTAGTGTTTCATCTGGCAGCGCTAACTGCATGTACCGTCTCCTTGAGCGCTTGGTTGTGTCCGCTTGTCTGCTTTCCCCGAGGTAGAGCCGCTTTGCATGAACTCAGGACATGTCGCCATTGAACAGCATCACCCATTTTGTTTGACATTCTGCCTGTGCACGTATTTGTACTCCCAGTTGTTATAGAACAGGGAGTACTTTAGGATGGGAACAAAGAAATGTTGTCTGTCTGTCTGTCCGTGGTCAAAACGTGTTCCACTCGCTCCAGACAAAACTTCTGGGTCGATCTTTTAGAAAATTTGTAGGCATGTTCATTATGGGTCACAGATGTTGCCCAATGTTTTATTTTACCAGAACAGCTGTTTACTAACCACTATAACGGCCCAAAATATTTTTTTTTCTTTATGGAATATCTAGAAAATGATAACGCAAACAAAAATGATGTCAAAACTTCTTTGCATCATGACCCGAAGTGACGAAAATACATTATGACTCATGTTTGATTGTGACATCGTGTTCAAGATAAAATGGGAGTACGTTTATATGGTTTGCATCTTGTTGTTGAGCAAGTGGATTTCCTGCACAGTTCTGCTAGGAACAGGTCCTTTGTTGGCTTCAGCTCTTTGACACATAGCTGGTGCATGCTACACACAGGACCAGGGGTCGATTGTCTCATCCAGAAGACTGGGGCTTAGACTACATGGCTGGGTTGAGTAAAAAGGGTGAGAACAAACTTGCGAATTGCTCGTGTGAGAGATTTGAACCACAAGCCTCAGGTTCTGTCCTGTCCTCATTGAGTGTGCTATCCATAGGCCGCCTTCAGCATGTGTATGTATGTAGTGTGGTTGGTTTGAAATGCATTTAACCTGTGTGCATGTTTGTATGGAGTCATGTGTGTGTACATCAGATGCTCATGTGTATATCTGTGTGTGTGTTCTTCATGACGCAATTGTCTTTACATTTTTCATTTCAGTCCCAGTGATACTGAAGATGTTGCAGTCTTTTCACAGGCACAAGGTGGAAGGGAAATGTGTGTCTTTTGTGTCCATGTGTATTTATATGTGTGTGTTCAGACCAGCGATCGTGTGTTTATGCATGGTTGTGCCATATACAGATTTATGTGTGTATGTTTTAGATGTGATGGCATACCTGTTTACTTTGTATGTATATATGTGTGCATATTTGTGGTGTGCACACTGTGTGTGTGTGTGTACATGCATGTGTGTATGAATGTATGTTTGTGTGTGCGTTTGCGTGTGTGTGTGTGTGTGTGTGTGTGTGTGTGTGTGTGTGTGTGTGTGTGTGTGTGTGTGTGTGTGTGTGTGCACGCTTGTATTTGTGTGTGTATATATATGTGTGCATGTGTGTGTGTGTGAGTGTTTCATATGCATGTATGCTCTGTGTTACAGGCCTGAGCACAATCAAGGAGACTGGTCAAGAGCCAACAGGGTCCAGCCTCATGCGGTCATCCCAGCAACGCACCATGGGCAAAGTCCAGTTCTCCGACACTTCTACCCAAGGGGAAGGTGGCCGGGCCCAGGCGACCTCCCCTGACGACTGGCCTCAGGTCACGGAGCCCACTTTCGACACAGCGGCAGGCATCATGGGATCCCGAACCGACACCGTCTTCCTGACAGAGCACAGTCTGATGGCCGAGCATGGATCTTCCCTACAAAGGGGGCCGCTCCGACCTCAACAGCCGCGGGTCGGAGCGCAACACGCTGGCCCGCCGGATTTTAGATGAGGGAGCCAAGGTGGATTCCCCGGCTCCTCCTCCTCCTTCTCCCGAGCCCAAAGAGTTTGGGGAGAAATCGGCCCAGCGCGGCAAGCGGGAGAACAAGTCGCGGGAGTCCAATGCCATGGAGCCCTTGCTGGAGCAGAACGAGTCGGAAGGGTCCACCAGCCCGGAGAAACGGAGCCAAGCAGACAAGGCCATGACCCAGGAACGACCTTCAGCCCAAGGCCAGTCCGTGGAGCCGGTCATAGCCGAGGAGGACACGACCACCGCCCCTCTCAACCAGGACTCCTTGTCTCAGGACACCTGGACCCGGTCTCCAAGGTGATGGTGTCCCACGTCGCCCCTCGCCCTTCGGCCAGCCGGGAGAAAACTTCAGCAGACCTTCATCAACGTGGACATCCCTGCCGAGGACATGAGCAGTCTGCACGCGGAGCAGGGCTCCACCCCACTGGACATCACACCTTCAGCCTCTGCCTCACCTGGGAAGAACTCTCCCGCCAAGCTGTCCACTCCCAAGAGTTCGGCTGGACCCAGTTCTCCCACAAGGAAATCTCCGACTGGTGCCTCTAGCTCCAAAAAAGCCAAGGGAAAGAGAAATGGGAAGGGGAGGAGAGGTAATGGGGATGGGAGTGGTGGGGCCAAAGAGGAATCAGCATGATTTCATTTGAGAGAAATGGTGTGTCCCACTCTGCACTTTTGTACTAGCATGAGGACTTTCTTTGAGAGAATGTTGCCTTTCTCAGAGGATGTTTTCTCCTCCAATAATTTTCTTTAATTCCATGAAAGCTGTCAGTGCCTGTACCAAAACTTTTTGTCCTCCAATGAAATTTTTTTTTTCTGTTTATGAAAGAGCATTGATTCTTCTGCGACAGAATTTTGTATCTGCTATCAAAAAATCTTAATTTGAGTGTTCCAGTGAAATCTTACTAGTCCCACACAAAATTTTCAGTTTAGTTCTTGTTTCAGATGATTCTGATAAACAGCATTATATCTGCACTTGGTAACAAATTGATGGCATTATTTTACCTGGGAACGGAATGCCAAAACATAAATGACAAGTTTTGATGCAAGTCCAGTAGGGCTGACATTGCATTCAGCATTTCACACAATCTGTTGTGTGGTATATATTACCTGTGTGACTGCCATCACCGAGTGGCATAATGCTGAACATTATAATGGCAGTTATGGTAGTGTACAGAACAAATGTTAAAAATTCATGTCACAAATGCATGTTGAAATAAATCTCCTGTTCTCATATATTTTCTACCACCATTAAAAAAAAACATGTCGGACATATTTTTTTATATGTTTATACCCGTTTATATTCATACTGGCTTCTTTCTTGTTAATTTTTTTTATACCATTAGATGTTTTTTTTTGGCTAGTTTTGCATCATTAGACATTATTTTCACTCTTAGACTTTTGTTGTGTTAGTTTTTGGAACATTGCAGTTTTGCTGAATTCTGTCCTCCCTGTGCAATCAGATGATGAGACAATGCATAATACTTGATGACAGGACACGAGCTGATGTGATGGACAGGTGTGAAGGGATGGTTCAGAGAAAAGGCACACACAGAAGCAACATCTGAAAACTGCCCTGCGCAGCCGGCCACCAGCCAGATGGGTCAGACTGTGTCAGCGCAACATCTTTTGAACTGCCTGTGTCAAGCTAGGCAATGAAAGGCGCTCAAACAAAAATGATTTGCAGCTTCTTTCTCCTTCACTCACATTTTCAGCTTTTGGAGAATTTTTCTCTTAAGTGATTAAGTTATAAATGATAAACAAGGACCATAACTTTCACTACCGTTATGAACCAGTTGCGTGCCCACAACTCCAAACTAATACTGCTTATGGCACGCTTCTACCAGTACATCGGCAGTCAGGAACAAACAAGCATCCAAAGTTGGGGGTAGGTAACTGGTTCACCATTGCACTGAAGTTATCCTTCTTGTTTATTCTTTACCGTTGATGTCTCTTTTGCCCACTTAATATTTCCTTAAGAAATGTGCAAAAATGTTGAGTAATAATGCCTTATCTTACAATCTTAAAGAAAGTGAAGGGGGAAAAAAATGCCTCTTTCCCTCCCTCCCCCCCCCCCCCCCCCCCCCCATTTTATCTGGATCTGCTCCCAAATTTGATGGGTTCATCCTGGACCCATCATCAAATTTCCACCAAGTTTGAGATCACCTTTGTGTTTGTTTGTTGCATTGTCTTGTTGATACGCTTTCAAACAAGCCAGCAGATCAAGGTGAAATCTTACCCTCTTTAGCAACAGTAACAATGCCAGTTGTTGCAATACGTATACTGACATGTAGGTAGAACAGTTCAAGCCATCTGGATTGACATCTGCAAAAAATAATTTCTTGGCTTAATTAAGCAAATTTTGCATGTGACCAACAAAAGCTGGTTGAAAAGATGAACTCATTCCTTTCAACCGCCATGTAACTGGGGTACACTATGCAACCACCCATTAAGTTAAGGTGTATTTGCAGAAAAACAATACTCTTTTTTTTTTTCGTATCCTTGCTTCAATAAGGCAAGTGTGTGGCAAAGCCACATGCACAAGTCCCTCACCATTCTTCCTTGACAGACACATCAAACGATTCAGGCATTAAAAACAAAGCAAAGCAAAGAAAGACTGAAAATAGCCAGTGGAGAGGGGCAGGGGATCTTTCCTGTTCCAAAAGCTTGCAGGACAGGAGGTAGGGGCGAGGAGAGGGGGAAGCTGTGTCCTCCAACACTTCGTAACAGTGGGATGAAGTGAGAGGCGGGTGAATGGGAACCACAGTTCGCTCTTCGTGGTCTTTCCGGAATATTGCAGTGCAGTTCTTGGTGGAAGTACATTGAAATGGCTCGTGTGCCACGAAGCAGACTGGATGGCAGAAATGTTGCTGATCACTCTCTTTACCCTATTGAATTGAACATGAAGGCAAAAGGAGTATTCAGGCATGTTCATTTGATTTTCGTTTCACTCTGTCCTTGGCCTTGCTTGTTCCCGGAGAGTACAGTCTACAGTGCTATATTGATTAAACTATAATCCAGTAACAGACTGTTTGTTGTTGTCCTTGATCAGAATTGGAGAGCGAAGTATCGGTCTTTCAATTAAGCTGTAGGAAATGGTTTAGCTTCCATCTATGAGAACTGATTTTTGTTTTTTTTGTATGAAACATGTGCTGTTACTTATTGCCATTTTCAACTGTAGTTCATCGCTTATTGTAAGATTAAAACAAAAGTGGTTGGTTGGGAGGGGTGTGAGCAGGATGTGGGTGAGGGGGAATTATGAAAATGATCAAGTTACCACTTTTTGTTTGTTTGTTTGTTATTTTGGGTTTTCATCGATTTCTTAGTTATGGCTCACAATCACACTTACATATTGACACATGTATAGCCACACATTTGTATGCAATGTCATGTGCACATGCACACATGCACGTACACACACATGTACATGTAAACACACTCGCATGCACACAAGCACGCTCGCGTGCACGCATGCGCGGTGCACATGCACACTCACACACACACAAAGTTGATAAAAAAATATCCTTTTAAGCTTTTTCTGTTAGAAATAAGCAGCAGATTACATATGAATTTAGAAGGGTGAAAGGAAAGAAAGAAAGAGAAATATATATAGAAAGTAGACAAATGCACCGCTGCTCAAAGGGATATGAATGATATTGTTCAGGAATCCATTAAAACAAACCGTTTAATGTGAATGAACAAATGAAGACAAGAAAAAACATGACCCATGTTCTTCTCCTTTTTTTTTCTTTCTTTTTTTGGCATTATTTTCACAGTAGACCCCAATTAGGGCAAAAATTGGATGTGAAAAAGTTCATTGTACTTATCTATGATCCTTGTAAATGAAGAATTCACTCTCTGTTTCTGTCTGTCTCTCTCTGGCCAAAACAACAATCGAGCATCCAGATGAAAGCTAAAAGTAGTCTCTTTTGACCATTTTTTTTTTTTTATCCGTTTGTGTCATTCCACTTTATCTTTTGTGCCTGTATATTCATGTGCAATTGTATTGCCAAGGTCTGTGATATGTGTATATATCTCCTGTTCCTACCAGTGTGCTGTAACACTGACTTTTTGATTTGTTGTTGTTGTGGAACTGTGATGTGAACTACTGCTGCTGACTGGAACGTGGAATTCCAATGAGCGTTCTGTGATTAAAAAGTGATGATGACTTGATATTTGAAGTGTGTGTGTGTGTGTGTGCGCGCAAGTGTGTGTGTGTGTGTGTACAACTATTCCGAACATGCAAGTCATTGTGCGTGTATGAACGAAAATGTGTGGACCTTTGCCTCTCTGCATTACATTTTAGTGTACTATTAGTGAAAACAGATGTCATGACAATTTCATGGCTGTCAAGCAGACTGTGCTGTCTGTTTCCCCATAAACATGCCAGCATGATAGAAAGGATGTTGTTCAAACAGAAGTGTCTGCAAGATAGCAGAAGGATGTCCCATTCCACTCTTCCACTCAATAGAAATGTCTGCATGATAGCAGAAGGATGTCCCATTCCAAATAGAAGTGTCTGCAAGATAGCAGAAGGATGTCCCATTCCACTCAATAGAAGTGTCTGCAAGACAGCAGAAGGATGTCCCCATTTCACTCTTCCAAGTGTCTCAATAGAAAGTGTCAGCATTTTAGCAGATAGAAGGATGTCAGCATTCCAAAGCAGAAGTGTCTGCAAGACAGCGGAAGGATGTCCCATTTCACTCTTCCACTCAATAGAAGTGTCAGCATGACAGCAGAAGGATGTCCCATTCCAACAGAGAAGTGTCTGCAAGACAGCAGAAGGATGTCCCATTTCACTCCATAGAAGTGTCAGCAAGACAGCAGAAGGATGTCCCATTTCACTCCTTAGAAGTGTCAGCAAGACAGCAGAAGGATGTCCCATTTTACTCCTTAGAAGTGTCAGCAAGACAGCAGAAGGGTCAGACAGAAGTGTCAGCAAAACAGTTTGTCATTTCACTCCACAGAAGTGTCAGCATGACAGCAGAAGGGTGTCCCATTTCACTCCACAGAAGTGTCAGCAAGATAGCAGAATGATGTCCCATTTCACTCCATCGAAGTGTCAGCAAGACAGCAGAATGATGTCCCATTTCACTCCACAGAAGTGTCAGCAAGGCAGTAGAACGATGTCCCATTTCACTCCACAGAAGTGTCAGCAAGGCAGTAGAATGATGTCCCATTTCACTCTGTAGAAGTGTCAGCACGGCAGTAGAATGATGTCTCATTTCACTCCATCGAAGTGTCAGCAAGGCAGTAGAATGATGTCCCATTTCACTCCACAGAAGTGTCAGCACGGCAGTAGAAGGATGTCCCATTTCACTCCTGTAGAAGTGTCAGCAAAGACAGTAGAATGATGTCCCATTTCACTCCACAGAAGTGTCAGCACGGCAGCAGAAGGATGTCCCATTTCACTCCACAGAAGTGTCAACAAGACAGCAGAAGGATGTCCCATTTCACTCCACAGAAGTGTCAGCAAGACAGCAGAAGGGTGTCCCATTTCACTCCAGAGAAGTGTCAGCTAGATAGCAGAAGGGTGTCTCATTTCACTCTGTAGAAGTGCCAGCATGACAGTTAAATGATGTCTCATTTCACTCTGTAGAAGTGCCAGCAAGAAAGCAGAGAGGGTGTCCCATTTCACTCCACAGAAGTGTCTCTCATGCAGCAGAATGACAACCTCTCTCACTCAAGAGACATGTCTGTGAATCCAGCAGAATGATGTCCCATTTCACATATCTTCAAAACAGAGATGAGAAATTAGTTGTGTTCGCATGTTTGTTCCTATTTTTTTCATTTTTCAATTTTTTCTTTTAAAGTTGCAATATTTCTACCATGTAACAGAATGATATCCTGTTATACTATAGAACTGTGGGTGTCATAGCGTAGAATGACGGGAGTTTCACCGTTCCTCTGAGTGGTGAGCATGACCACCAAATGCACATGGACATGTGTGTGTGCATTGCGTGTGATGAGTCTGTGGTTGTGTGTGTGTGTGTGTGTGTGTGTGCGCGTGCGCACGTGCGCATGCATACACACTCGCTTGTAGGAGTAGTGACAGACTATTTCATTCTTCTGCATATGCATAATTACACTAGCATGAACACAAACCCACATTCTAAGAATTGGTTTAATAATTCAGTCCTTTCGCACCATTGAAGGATCTCTTTCACTGTGTATCTACCTACAATACCTTCCGTGAGTTGTAGGTCTTTGCCTGTCTTTAACATTTCTGTTCTCTTCAAAAAAAAAAAAAAAAAAAAAAAAAAAGGCTGTTGTGATAAATCTCACAACCTATTCAACAACTGTGTGAACCAACATTTCAAATGGTATTGAGCACTCTGCATTTGGCTTTTGCACCAAAGTCCATGTTTTCACATTACTTCTAAAAGCTATCCTAGATTAATATGATGTATTTTATCAACAAGATCAATACATATTTCAATTCCTTTAGACTTTCTATGAAAGTACACCTCATACGTTACAGACACTAATGTACTGTGTACACATATCCTTGATTTCTAATTACTAAAGAAAAAAAAAAACATCTCTGATATGGTAGATGCAATTTCCAATGACAAAAAAGGGGTCCATAAACATTGATTATTTCAAAAACATGCTCTTTAAAACTGGATTTCACTGGTGACCAAAAGCATGTCTTTGTAAACCTTGTTTCTAATTGAGAACTGTCTTTGTCTCAATATTTCAGTTATATACAAAAACACAGCACTGTAATGAAATTGTGCTTTAAGTAAAGTTTACAATGTTACTATATGTGAGTGTGGTTGTTCAGAATTTTCTTTAAGATGGAAAGGCATCTCACATTTGGTGGTAAATAATTATTAACAAAATGAAATGGCAGAGTATCTAAAACAAAAAATAACATCTTATCACAGACATATTCAACAAAAGCATCACAGACATATCAAGTTTTTAAAACTGCCATAGTAACAACCTCCTCCCCTCCCTAAAGTCAAGTCTAAAAATGGTTTCATCATTCTGTGAGGTTCTACCCAAAAACATTCTACCTGCAGATAAACTGCAGTGTTATGCACTGGCACGCAGGGAATCTCCAAAAACATTTGCCTGAAAATTGAGAGGGAAAAGTTTGGGGTTTTTTTTGTTCTCTCTCTCTCTTTCTTCATCTGAACCTGGATATGAGGTTACATGCGTATTTCAACTGTTGCACCAAAAATACACACAAGAATCAGTCAAACTATAATTCTGGCATATAACTGTGTCCCCACCCCACTCCGTGTTCATAATCAGATGTGCTTTTAGTTGCTTTAGCATAGGTTCTCTGCTGAGAAACTGCAGCTAAGAGTGTCCACGAAATGTCGAAAACATGATAGGTTAAGCCACGGGTAAAGTCTATCAGAGAGGGCTGATATTTATATTCCTTTGTCGGAAACTCAGCAACAACAAAACAAGCGTGTGCCATCTTCATTTTGTTCACAGAGTTGGAACACCTGACCTGATTGAGGCTTTTGAAGTCATTATGCCATTAAGAAAATCAGAATCACAGCACATTATCAATCTGGTTTTGAATCCAGAAAAAAAAAAAAAGCAAAATCAGGAACCTTGTTTCCTCACTGGCAAAGAGCATGCCAAATCCATACCTGAAGGCATTGTTTTGCGATATAGCCCAAATCCATTGCTGATGGTATCATTTTGCAATACAGCCAAATCCATTGTTGGAGGTATCTTCACCAGAATAGGCAGCTTCTGAAAGCTGCAGTATACACAGTATCGGGAGAAGTTTTTCTGTTATTTATCAATTCTGTGGAATAACTGTGTCTGGCACCAGTACACGTGACGTAGGCCATGACTAGAAACCTTCCATATTTGACCTACTTCCTGTCCAAATTCCCAGTCACAATTTCCAGACAAAAACCCAAGCAAGAAAAGACCTAAAAAAAATAAAAGAATAAACTTACAACAGTAACAGCCTTTAACACCAATCAAAACGCCTGCAACAGGACCAAGGAAAACAGCACACCATGAGCAACATCTGAAAGGACGAGTCAGATCTCGGTTTCCATGTAAAAGGAGATTGAACAACATACACTGCTATATACAAATGAAGAATTGTTGAGAACGTTTGCTGTTATTACCCAAATGTATCACTGAACCGATCTATGAAACAAAAACGAAATGTGGAGCAAAGAAAAGTACCTGACAATTGAGCAGGATGTTGGCGACAAAATCAATCGATAAAATGCCCTCAATGAAGCAGGGAGAGGCAAAGGGTAAACAACGAACAACAAAGACAACTCTTGCTCCCACAGTGAGACAGTTACACACCCATGACTCCAAACAAATGCCATAAGCTTGTGCCTTAAGCAGCACATGTTTGCTGTTATGAATGTGAAACTGGCTCACATGGAAGTAATGAAAGGTGTGGATCAACACAAAGCAAACAGAACAGAATGGGCCCAAGCCTTAAGATGGCTACCACAGGCAGCAAGAAGTGACCAGAAAATTAGAATTCACCCAACAGCTATTTCCTTCCGGAGGTATTGGAACCTTTGGTCTGAATTCCCCCTCCCACACATCAGCACTGTGGACATCCTATGAAAACACACTGGATTCAAAAGGTTATCAATGATGAACATAGTTGTAAGCATACAAGAAAAACTAAAACTTTCCTTCTTTGACAGCTGATAATCATCACTGTGGTAAGAAAACTGTTATTGTGAATCGAAAAAAAAAAAAAAAAAAAGCCAAAAAACATTTGTTTTCATTGGTGCTGATGTCATGATCAGATACTGAGTCAAACTATAACAACTAAGGACTCTAGAAAGCCATGAACAAGAAAACAGTCAATTAAGGCTGTTCTTTTGTGGGAAAGAAGTAACCAACTGCCAGTTGAGCAAGACATCTGCAAAAAAAGATGGTTGTGGATAGGACACATGCTCCGAAAGCCCCCAAGACAACACCACCAGAAAGCCCTGACCTGGAACCCCCAAGGCAAAAGGAAGCGAGGAAGACCAAGAAACGCCTGAAGGCTGGACCTGGAAGTGGACACCAGACAGATGAGTTACAGCTGGAGCGAATTAGAAAAGATTGCCCGGGACTGTGGTCATTGGTGAGCAGTTGTTGATGGCCTATGCTCTGGCAAGAGCAATGCGCCTAAGTAGGTAAGTAAATAAGGCAGTTCTTTGCAGCAATCTGCACCTCTGCAAAGCAACATTTTAAAACCCACATTCCAGGCAATGACACTAGTGCCTATGCGCGGGAATCATGGTTGTCTATTTTCAGGAATCATAGTAACCTTTTCACGAGTAAGAATAACCGTTTTTCGTGTTTGACCGTCATATTAGGCTAGAAAACTAGAAAATAAAGTGTTATGAAGCTGGGATGTCAGTGATGATTACTGTTTGCAGGAAAACAGTAATTCAGTAATGAACATTGTTTGCTTGAAGAAAATTACTGTCTTCACTAAAAAAAAAAAAAAAGTTCAAGGCTTTTGGCACTCATAAGCTCCCATAACATTTCTGAGTGAGGACTGACAAGCTGAGCAGATTCCACCTCATGACCTCCAGGGCTTTCCCTGGCATACAGATGAAGAGAGATCAAGCCAGAAGCCATCAACAGTACCCTCACATCGAAGCATCTGCACCAGACCTTGGCTGTCAGCCAGTTCTGCAGCATCCCTGGGTTGACTACCACCAGCAAAACCAGTGCAGTACAGTGGGGAAAAAAAAAGTCAGAAACACTTCACATCAAAAATGGCTGGACTGTCACACTAGATTGGTATTTTGTGTCAATGTGGAGAGATACATCCAATCCAGTATGGGTTTAATGTAATCAATTTTTGTAGCAGAGAAGAAACCTCGGACTACATACTGTCGGATGCAAACTGTCAACTGATCCTGCTTTTCCCTCTGTTTTCAAATCGACCATAAACAAAAACTAGTACCTGTACTGAGATACACCACACTGATTTCTAATGTGTACCTATGACAAGAAGTACATGTCTTCTAAGGGGGTGGCCCCATTGGGGCCCAGTACTGAATGGGTCTGCTACAATACCATTTTTTTTTTTCCTTGTCGATATGCAGCAAGCAGGCTACTAGTTGTTAGACCCTGATGCTTCTGGAAATATCATAATCCTGTTCTCTACCATGAGCAGACTGGGGATAACAGACCCCTAGCATCAGAGACAAATCGTCAGGTTTTGATGACGAAACAGAAACAAAGTGTGGCAGAAGACAGCTGACACCTCATCCAGGCCCTTGATCAGGCCTTGATATGAGGAAGGAAAGCTTCATGACGTTGTCACGGTGACGACCTCCAATGTCCTCCAGTCGTTCATGCAGGATGTGTGGGGCATAGTCTCTGCGCTGGTCGATGTCGCGCAGTATCAGGATCGGCTCACGCTGCAAGGGGATCCTCTGCCGGGAAGCCGATGAGCCTGCCTGAACTTTGACCTGGACGGGGATGTCTTGACTCTCCCGAACTCATCTAGAGCTTCATTCGCCTGTGTAAGAAAAATTGTAAACTTTTTTAAATGAAACCAATATTGTTGGCAAAATGTTCTGAAATAATCTTTGCATCTTTTTTCTACAATTTAAATGTGTGTGGAAATGCACAGTATCATTTTCTTTCTGAAACAAAGGGTACTGCAGAATACTAAAAGTACCGTTGGTTATTAACAAAATATAGTTTTTATCCAAAAACAAAGCACAACTCTTAATAAGGAGCATTAGAATACAGGACTCACCTCTGATTTTCAAGAAAAAAAAATTCCTTAAAAAGGTGCTCTGGATGACAATGCACATTATTGTCTTTGTTTGTTAAATTGCAATCAATTGTTGTACGCTTCATAAACTAATGTGACCACAACTGAACGCACAGCTGAAACATGTGTAACAACAGGTGGATGTACACACTGGATGATCCATGCTTTCCGCTGTGCAGACACTGGCTGTGAATGTGACAGCAGGTCATGCATATGCACTAGCCAACACACCAAGGCACTGAAGCTGATTTGATTATGCGCATATTAGAATACATGATTTAAAGAAACATATACGTGGCACGATGAGAATTTAGAAAAAGAGACTGCCTTGTGGTCCACATTTAAAGATAATCAAACAGGAAATCAGAACTCAGGAAAAAATATTGGCTTGTCGTCTAAATGGAAATTAGTTTTTAAAAACAACAACAAATGACCGAAAATATACATTGAATGATTTCTATCTATGAGAACTTCAAAACACAAAATCTATGAATAACCTACAGCTACAAAATTTCACCAGTTCCTCTTTAGCCACCATTCTAGCCATCATGCAAACACTGTTCACAACAACGAATGGCGCAGCAACAAAGCTGATGAACACAGAGGCAAGAAAGCAGTGCAGTCATGCCGTTCAGACGCTAACATATGGCAGCATAAAAATGGCTCACTGCTTTGCAAAACAAAAAATGAAATATCTATACACACATGAATTCAGAATAGGGGAGAGGAAAGTGGAAGAAGGAATGCACACACACACACACACACACACACACACACACACACACACACACACATAAATAGAGACACTGATACAATCTTTACATATTTTCCAAATGCACTTGAGTACACACAACCACACAAAACTGAATTCACAAACGCAACAAGCAACTACTAAACACAATGAATCGTACAAAATATGCTTATAAGCTTGCACACACACACACACACACACACACACACACACACACACACAAGCATGCGCACGCCCGCACACATGCATGCACACACGCATGCATGCACATGCACACACACACACACTTAAAACACATGCCTACAGACACATACACTACAGTGCTAACAATGCATTACTGAGGTAAACATTGCAAACAATGAACAAAGGGAAATAGAAAATCAATCAGAAATAAAAACACAGTAGCAAATGCTACTCTTATGTACAGATAATTATTCTTGTTATGCTTCAACATACAGATTTAATACAATGTGATTGTCAACTCGTGCTTCCAGTCAAATGAACTGCTTTCATTCAATTTTACTTTTCACTTTCACCTGATATATCAACATATTTTCAATCGCTTGTATGGCTCATAATTTTCAAAGAAACCAAGAGGAAGACGTCAAACAAACACTACTCTTACCTTTCTGTTCCATGCAATGTGACAGCATGCAAATGGGACATTTTTTTTTTTCACAAGCATCTAATACTACATGCAGATTCATTGATGAATCACAGCCACAAACACAACCGAATTAAGCACCACGAATGATCAGCACAAAATCATAGTGATCAGCTGATCATCTCCACAGTTAACTTACAAATGGATTCATTTTCCATGACAATCCAAATAAATCCCACAGTGTATTGCAGTACTCATTTCAACTAAAGCATGCAGTAAAACTGTTCAAAATCAGATGCCTTCACATGATAAAGCTATACATTCACTAGCTATGAACTGATAAAAACATGGTCAGTCTAAAAGGAAACAAATTCTTGAATTTTGAAGTCATGTCTTTATTTCACTGAAGACGTGATCATTCCAAACAGGTGACAGACACTAAAAAGAAGACCTAACCAAACCCCCCCCCCCCCCCCCCCCCAAAAAAAAAAAAAATTAAAGCTTTATGTTTGAACATCACTAAAGTATTCATTTTTACCTCAGCGTCTAAACAACCTTATGATGGTAACGAAGACTACTCACTGTTGAACACGCTAGCTATTGCTCTGTGGTGACTCAAACCATTTCAACAGCAATGAACTGTCTGTGATAACACACTGAAGACCACACACTACAAAATGGGTCAATCATGAGTTGTTCTCCTTTACAAGATGAATGCACTCAAACAGCAGAAGTTTTCCAAATGGCTGAGAATTTTCAGTCCTATGGAATACAGCCTGCATGAAAATACGCATGATTTAAATGAAGAGCTTTGTTCTTTCTCTGGCTTCTTCAAACTTTGTCACCTGGTGTGACTGTCCAGAAATAACCCCTCACATACAATGCATGGCTGAACTCATTTGTATGTTTGGCATAATCTGGAGTTAAAACACAGCACGTTTATGGCTAAGAATAATGTGGAGTTAAATATAGCACGTTTATGGGCTAAGAATAATGTGGAGTTAAATTAGCACATGTATGGCTAAGAATAATGTGGAGTTAAATATAGCACATGTATGGCTAAGAATAATGTGGAGTTAAATGTAGCACATTTATGGCTAAGAGAGTAAATGTGCAGTTAAATATAGCACATGTATGGCTAAGAATAATGTGGAGTTAAATATAGCACATGTATGGCTAAGAATAATGTGGAGTTAAATGTAGCACATTATGGCTAAATAACGTGGAGTTAAACATAGCACGAGTATGGCTAAGAATAATGTGGAGTTAGATATAGCACGTTTTATGCTAAGACTTGTTACATTCAGGTAAAAACTGCAGGTTTTTAATTTCCACAGCATGCAAATTTCACATTCAGAGTAAACTATCTGAATATCATGCACATGCATCCGTCCTTGACCCTCCTTTGAATACAGCTAAGACACATGCAGTGAAAATCTACCATTCAGTTGATATCGGTTACATCAATCGCCAATCTTGTCATACAACACAAATGAACTTGAAAGAGATACTTGAGCCACACGAATAAAAAAAAACCAAACCAAACCATACGGGTTTTTTCATCTGCATCACCTCCCCTCAAAAAAAACAAACTTGGAGATGTAAAAGCCTATATTGCAATTACAAAGGAAAAAATGACTTTAGCAGATGACAGCAGCATTTTGTTCAGATTATATGATATAGCTGCTCTGTCTGAACTGTCTCCTCTATTCAATCTGGGTTTTTATTGATTAGAATGATTAAACTGATTACCAGTCTGAGCAATCCTTTCCAACTTACAGGGGAGTAATCTCCCTTAGCGGGTGTTGCAACTGACACATCCTGAATGTACTTAAGGTTTTTCTACTCCCCCGCCCCCCCTCCACCCCTGAGGTCTTTTGGATATTGGATGGGCTCTTCATTTCTCATCACAAAAATAAAAAAAAAAACCCTCCCAATTCTGAGACCTTTCATGTTCTGTTCTGGTGTTGAACAAGCTTTCAATTTCATCTCCATATATACGTCCTTGGTGTAAGCTCACATCAAGCTGTGTCATCAAATCCATGGGGATGGACACGGTGGTGCACTCCTGAGAGAAAAGCTCATTCATAATGAAATCACTGCCATTAGGAAACTCAGTTGGCGGTGTCCTGCACATCTTGGATCGTAACAAGCACCACTGAACACCTCGGAAATGGACTTGGTGGCAGTGCAGGGCCCCCTCTGGGAGGTTGCCTGATGACCACCTGATGCTGAAGGCTGAGAATGAATCTGTGCTTGGTTGAGAGTGGAATGAGCAGAGTGGGAGTACCACAATTGAGGAGACAAGGAAGACATGATAGAAAAAAAAGAAGACTCACCAGTTCCAGACTAAAATTTCCCCTTAGTAAATGTTCTAGAATGCTTTGTTAAGAGATTCAGCAGTGCAGATCTAGAGAGACAGAGGAAGAGAAAGGCAGGAAGAGCATCGCAGAAAGACAAAGCAATGTCCAGAAACACACCTGCGCTATGACAGAAGTCTGGTGCCAGGTCTTGGCTCTCTCCAGATTCTTGTGGAACGTGTCTGCCAGGTCCGATTTACTGCATCACACACCCATGTACACATACCTTTATGGATGAAGCAGATACTGTTGATCTGCTAACAACAATGACATCTGTAGGCTAAGCCATACACATTGAAAATTCCAGATACAAGCTCATTTAGACTAAATTATCTGTCTGACAAATAACCAATGTCGCTCCACCACACGAGTACAGCTGGGGGCTGCTTTCTTTCTCTTTTTGATAGGGGAAAATACTGTTTTACACCAGGTGAACAGAGCGGCTGCAAGTTTTTGGGAAAACAGAATGCAGAGGGGCAGATATACCTGTTTGATCTGGAATTAATACTGAAAGGCTTTAGGCGCTGAACACTGGACAGACTGTCCCAAGATCAAAGGTTATACTGGTTGAGAGAGACACTTGATCCATCAGGGTCGTCCCCACCTCTCTGCTCTCGGTCCTGTGCAACAGGATAGAGGCAGACTGTCCAGCCTACTCCTTCACGCCATCCATCCAGGACTCCTTCAGTCTGTCTCAGGGATGTCCACCCTCCACTGTACCCAGCAGGCTGGCTTGGACAGGGAGTCATGGCACGATACACACCTGTATCAGACAGCTGGTAGTGTCTACCTATGGGACATCCACCCTTGACTGTACCCAGCAGGTTGGCCTTGGATAGAGAGTCACAGTAAGATAACACACTTGTCCTGGGCAGCTGGTAATTGTCTGCCAGCACCACTGACTAGAAATTCCTTTTGAACACCTGTATTCCTCACCTGTACTTGGTGTAAGCTACTATTGAAACAATGATATGAAATTTAACTCCCTTTTCCGTTGACTACTGTCATTATGCATTTTCATTGTCATCAGTCATCATCTACTTCTTCTTCTTTGCCGTTAGCGCTGTGGGGAGTCATTGGGACACCACACTGAAGAACAGTTCGTCAGGTTCCTCCAGGTTCTTTGGTTGTATGCCAAGGCCTAGATCCCTGCGAATGTTTTCCCTGTTCACTCTGTCATCTAGCAAACTACAAACAAACAACAACAACAAAAAAAAACCTTCTCTCAAACCCTGCTGGATGATCATCTTATTTTCAAACTCTTCTCCCATCCTCCCTTATGAATGGGAGAGGAATTTGAAAATGAAAAGCAAATGGAAAATGAAAATGTAAGTCATCATGGGAGAGGAATCTGAAAATGAAAAGCAAACGGAAATGAAAATGTAAGTCATCATGGGAGAGGAATTTGAAAATGAAAAGCAAATGGAAATGAAAATGTAAGTCATCATGGGAGAGGAATTTGAAAATGAAAAGCAAACGGAAATGAAAATGTAAGTCATCATGGGAGAGGAATTTGAAAATGAAAAGCAAACGGAAATGAAAATGTAAGTCATCATGGGAGAGGAATTTGAAAATGAAAAGCAAACGGAAATGAAAATGTAAGTCATCATGGGAGAGGAATTTGAAAATGAAAAGCAAATGAAAATGAAAATGTAAGTCATCATGGGAGAGGAATTTGAAAATGAAAAGTAAATGAAAATGAAAAAAATGCGAGTCATCAGTGAGGTAAGGTCATGGGGACTGTCACTAGATGGACATGGTATGTGGGACGCTTGCTTCTGCTGGATCCAATCATGGTCATCAGTAGAGGACGAAGCAGGTGCATCCTGCTTCTATTTTAGATCAGAACAGAAACCGCTGAACACCATAGAAGTAACTCAGATCCTGTGCTCTGGTGGGTAGCCATGTGGTGACCTGATATCATGCTCACTGTGGACTGTGCTCACACTGGGACTATAACAGGACTAACTAGGGTGTGACCCTCTATCAAATAGCTAGAATGAGATAAGACCAGACACACACAAACAAAACAAGAGAAGTACATCTCACCTTTTTGCCAGTTTCATCTTCTCCACCATCTCATCAGGCTGTTCCACGTTGCTCAGCCAGGGTGTGCTCATCCGCAGCTGTTGACAGACAACACACACTGTCTTACTGTGCCAATGCCAGGGCCGCCCTAACACGATATCAGTGTTGGGTGAAGCTGCATTTGGAGTCAGTTGTCATGCACTATGAACAGATTTCATCTTTTCATCTTGACGCGCTGTTCAACTCACACAGAATGACACACGGCATGCGAACTGTAACTGACCTGCAAGTTGATTATGTTTTCTTTCAAACATTTTTTAAAACGGTGTTTCAGAATATTTTCTTGTACATTTCTACATTTGTAAAAAATCTGTCATGTCACTAACTTCTAATTCAGAAAATCGTCAAAGATAAACGGGCTTACCTTTGCAAACTTGTTTACTGTGTCTCAGCAAGTGGTCTGCGAAGAACTGGCTATTCTTTTGTCGTCAGCAGAGCAATATTCTTTGAAAGGAATTCATAGTAACTCCGCCAATTAACATGGACAAACATATTACAAGTGTTTTGTCTTGTCATCTGTTTGACCATATTCACAGGCGGAGTGGAGTTACTTTAGATTCCTTTTCAAGTTCTTTCAGTTTCTGCCTGCGGTCACCTCACCCTGAAACTAGTATTCTTTGTTATATCGACACGTTACGCCCTGGATCCCTCATCTCTCCCAGGTCTGAAACCAGTATTCTTTGGTTATATCGACACGTTACGCCCTGGATCCTCATCTCTCCCAGGTCTGAAACCAGTATTCTTTGGTTATATCGACACGTTACGCCCTGATCCCTCATCTCTCCCAGGTCTGAAACCAGTATTCTTTGGTTGTATCGACATGTTACGCCCTGGATCCCTCATCTCTCCCAGGTCTGATCCCTTCATGCCATGAGCACTGTTTTCACTCCACCATCTTGTTTCAGGAAAATGCCACCCCTGACCTGTCTCAAAACAACTCCATCCAAGAGAAAACCAGACGGATTTCGGTTTACTGAAATGAGTTGAGCATCTGCGTGCATCTTGTCTAAGAGCTGCTGGTCAGTTGGCCAGCTTTGGGGCTCGAAAAAGGTTTTTGCAATAAACCGAAAATATTTCAACTTATTCGTGGGTGTTGTCTGGCTTCAACTTTTTATCTTCCTAAACTATGTCATATTTCAGGACCAGCTGCTGAATCCACCTCTGCTGTCTATCTCTTCAGGACAAACGACTGATATTCTGCTAAACAGAACATCCTCCTGCACACAGTTGAACAGGATTAAAACCATCTGCACTGACCTGGTTTCTGGGCAGAATGAGAGGCGTGAGGGAGGGCAGTCTGGAGGGGAAGTCGCCAGTCAGGGAACTCTGGAAACATTCAGCATCACCACGGATACTGTTCACCATTACGCTCCAAGACTTCAGTCGCACAGAATCACCACAGATACTGATCACCATTAAGACCCAATATTTCAGTCGCACAGAATCACCACAGAGACCGATCACCATTAGACCCAATATTTCAGTCGCACAGAATCACCACAGATATTGATCACCATTAAGACCCAATATTTCAGTCGCACAGAATCACCACAGATACCGATCACCGTTAAGACCCAATATTTCAGTCGCACAGAATCACCGCGGATACCGATCACCATTAAGACCCAATATTTCAGTCGCTCAGTCGCACAGAATCACCACAAATACTGATCACCACCCAATATTTCAGACAGAATCCCCACAAATACGGATCACCATTAAGAGCCAATATTTCTGTCGTACAGAATCCCCACAAATGCCGATCACTATTAAGACCCAATATTTCAGTTGCACAGAATCACCACAGATATTGATCACCATTAAGACCCAATATTTCAGTCACACAGAATCACCACAGATACTGATCACCATTAAGACCCAATATTTCAGTCACACAGAATCACCACAGATACTGATCACCATTAAGACCCAATATTTCAGTCACACAGAATCACCACAGATACATGATCACCATTAAGACCCAATATTTCAGTCACACAGAATCACCACAGATACATGATCACCATTAAGACCCAATATTTTCAGTCACACAGAATCACCTCAGATATTGATCATTATTAAGACCCAATATTTCAGTCACACAGAATCACCACAGATATTGATCACCATTAAGAGCCAATATTTCAGTCGCACAGAATCACCACAGATATTGATCACCATTAAGGCCCAATATTTCAGTCACACAGAATCACCACAGATACCGATCACCATTAGGACCCAATATCTCAGTCGCACAGAATCACCACAAATACCGATCACCATTAAGACCCAATATTTCAGTCACACAGAATCACCACAGATATTGATCACCATTAAGACCCAATATTTCAGTCGCACAGAATCACAGCAGATACTGATCACCATTAAGACCCAATATTTCAGTCACACAGAATCACCACAAATAATGATCACCATTAAATCAAGCCCTAAGACTTCAGTCACACAGAATCACCACAGACATTGATCACCATTAAGACCCAATATTTCAGCCACACAGAATCACCTCAGATACCGATCACCATTAAGACCCAATATTTCAGTCACACAGAATCACCACAGATACTGATCACCATTAAGCTCTAAGACTTTCTTCACATAGAATCACCACAAATACTGATCACCATTAAGCTCTAAAACTTTTCACACACAGAATAACCACAAATACTGATCACCATTAAATCAAGCCCTAAGACTTCAGTCACACAGAATCACCACAAATACTGATCACCATTAAGCTCTAAGATTTCTTCACACAGAATCACCACAGATACTGATCACCATTAAGCTCTAAGACTTTCTTCACACAGAATCACCACAGATACTGATCACCATTAAATCAAGCCCTAAGACTTCAGTCACACAGAATCACCACAGATGCTTATCACCTTAATTAATGGTCTTAGACTTTCTTCACACAGAATCACCAAAACGACTGGTCACAAAGTCATCAGTCACACACAGACACCACCATCTGACAGTCTCCACCAGTCACCTTTTTCAAGGATATTACGGTGAAACTGCAAACAGTGTCATCATATTCATCTTCACCAGATCACGCCATGTACAAAGTCGCCATTAATCTTCACGTCTATGCAGGAGAAAGAATGCCTCCTGTATGTTAACATGATTCTTAAACATCAAGGCACATGCACATGTTCAGCCACACACACACACACACCTTACATGCTGTTACATTCACAACTTCCACTTCCCATGTTTCTCTCTCTCTAAAAATAATAAATAAATAAATTTTAAAAAAAAAAGAAAAGAAAAGCAAACAATAAACATCCCTCTTACATAATTAGCATAACATCATAAGCTAGGAAGCACAGGCATAGACATGCCTATGTACACAGAACAACAACAACACCCCATCTATCAAAAACTGGCAAAACATACTCCCTTTTTTCGGGGAGGGGGGGGGGGGGGAGGAGGTGGGGGGGGGGGGGGGGGGGGGGGCGCAGGAAGTGGCTGATGAGAAGAAAATGTTGCTTATCCAATGAACCATCTGACGATGAACTTCTGACATGACCTCACACAACACACATGTCCCACCTTGGATCCCGAATCCAGTCCCAGAAGATTGACGTCCAGGCGGTACAGCAGCACTGGACTCTTGTGGCAGGACACGGACAGCAGCAGCTGTAGGAGTGAGGTCAGCAGCTGTCTGCACACATGGTCACTTCCCCTGGTCAGAGCCATGTACTGTTAGCACAGGTCTTGTATGTAGAGATGAGCGACACTTACCTTTGAAGCGAAGGTAGTTTGAATGAGTTATCTTCCTTGGAAGCATTCTCTCAAGAATGTATATATATATATATATATATATATTTTGTAAAAATAGGGTGATAAAAGGAAGTTTTAAAAACCAACAGATCTGTTTCGAGCCAGCGCTCTCGTCAGGATGGTTTTGGGGCGCCTACTGCCGGTGTTATATGGCCTGATGTCACTGTTTGCACGTGCGGATTGGCTGCACGTATTGTTCGTTTTTTTTTGGGTTGTTTACAGTTCAGGGTGCGTTTGCTGACAACGATTTCCATTTGTGCCTGCAGTTGTTTACTATTTCTACTTTAGTATTTAGGGTTGCTAAGTATGGTTTGCATAGTATTAACCATTTTTCTGTTGAACATAGGTTGCATCTTTTTGAAATGTTGTTGTATGGTGATGCCCTTTTTATGATTTCCCAGGATATGTTATAGTTTATTTTTTTTTTGTCTTTAAGTCTCCAAATATATTTGCTCAGTTCTGTTTGGTTTTTGTATTTTTCTTTGTTGAATGACTGTTTATGGTTTGCGTATCTGGTTTTGAAGTGATTTTCAGTGATCCCTATGTATGTTTCTTTTTCATTTTCTGATGTCACAGTGGCTTGGTATACAATGTTGTTATAGAGGCATTTGTTGCTTAAGGGACACTGTTCTTTTTTAGCACAATTGCAGGATTTCCTTTCTTCACCCTTCTTTGCTGTGTTGCTTTTCATTTTGTTGGATGAATCAATTATATTTTTAAGGTTAGGCATGCATGAATATGATAGTTTGATGGTGTTCTTGTTGAATATTTTGGACAATTTGTGTTCTTTTGGGAAGGATGCTGTCAAAATTTTGAAAAATTCTTTTCCTACGTTTGTTTTTACTCGTCCATCGTATGGAGAGTTGTACCATGTGATTTTCCTTTTCCTGCTTTTTTTTGTTTTTGTTCATGTTGTATCTGGGTTGTATTGTAGTTTGCAGCTGTAACCACTTTTTTGCAATGCCTCTTGGTATTCTGCTGCTGCATTGTTGAATACTCTTTCATTATGTGACAGATTAGATAATCTCTTGTTTATGCCATTGGGTATGGTTTTTAGTATAGATGGTGGGTGGTTGCTATTGATGTTTACATAAATGGGTGTGTCATTAGGTTTCTTGTATGGTTTATATATGTGGTTGTTGAGGTCAAGTGTTATGTCTAAGTAGTTCACTACCTTTTTGTTTGCTTCGATGGTGATTTTTAAGTTATGGTTTTGGAAAATTTGCATAGTTCTTTTTTCTTGTGCAAAATTTTCCAAAACCATAACTTATATATATATATATATATATATATATATATATATATATATATATATATATATATATACATACATACATACATACACACACACACACACACACACACACACACACACACACACACACACATATGTGAATATTGTATAAAACAACTTCTTCTTCTCTCTCATTTGTGCAAAAAGTCATTATAGATCTACAGTGAAGAACTGTTTGTCAGCTTTCTCCAGCTCTGTTGATTTCATGCTAAGGCCTAGGCGTCTGCAGTTGGTTTGCTGATTCATTCTGCAATGTTAGTCCATCGTTTTTCTCTTGTTGTTTTTTCACTTCCTTTCGTTTGTTTGTCTGTTTGTTTTCTTCTCAGTTTCTTTCTGTTGCCATCCCTCCACAGTATCTCAAGGGAAATCACTCAAGGAGACTGAGCTGAGTGATAGGACGTATAGATTTAGCTCTCTTATAAATCTTTTTAAGGGAATCCAGACTGGTTTGGGGCATTATTCTTGCTGAATACTGCACTGGTAAAGTCTGAGAGAAAAAAAAAAATGTATGTATTCATTGTCCTATGTGTTTTGAGTTTTTACATAACAAATGGCAAAAAAAAGAAAAATGTGCATTCAAAAAAACCACTGCCCCATCTCCTAAGCACTAGCATAAGTTCTAGCAGCAGACAAAATGATGTTTATCGGTCAAACATGGCCAAGCTGAAAATGGATGGTATACATGCTCACTAGCATGATGAGTAGACATTGTCCCTGGACATGCAACGAAGCTGCCTTAATGGTGAAAGCATGAACACCATCACACACGCACACATACACGTCTAAACGACGGTGAATCTGGGTGTTCAAGCCACACAGCGAAGAAAGAAGTAAAGAACCAACAATGTCATATGCATGAATAGTGCAGCTGAGTATGTAAACAAAGAGAGACAAATCAAACATCCAGTCATTATTTTGGCAATGCGCTTGTCAGAGTTGTCTCTCTCATACAAGATCTCTTCATGTTAGCAATGGTTTTTGAAAGGAAGGTCAAATAGTTTTTTTTACTGCATCATCATTTGTTTTTCTCATTCATTTCATGGTCTAGTTATACCCTTGCGTTTAATCAATCATTTTTTTCAACTTCATTTTTCAACCATAATAGTTATACCCTTGCGTTTAACCAATCAACTTTCAACTTCATTTTTCAACCATAGTAGTTATACCCTTGCACTTGATCAATCAACTTTCAACTTCATTTTTCAACCATACGAGGAGTGAGTGTGTATGTGCTTGGTATGTATGTGTTTGTGTGTTGTTATTTTTGTAGTGTTTGTTCATTTATTTATATTTTTTTGTGCTTTTCACGTTATTTCATTACACATCATCATATTCATGCCGTCATTTAGTTTTGTAGTGTATGAGCGTGTAAGTATGAATAAGAAAGATTTGATATCAGAAAGAGTATATATGTATACAAAGAGTACATAGGAGAAAGAGTGTTTTAGTGATCAATTTCCTGACTATGGTATATCTCTGTCTGTGATCAGACAAAGAAACGCATGTAATAGTCATTAAGGGACTGAAATTGTTATCATTTTATCATCATAATCAGTAGTCGTAGTAATAGTGGTAGAAGTAGTGGAAGTAGTCACAGTAACAGTAGTGTTGGTAATCACTGTAGCAACATGGTGATGTGATGTTGATAATGACGACAATGATGATTATGATCATTATGATGATTATCATAATGATTATGTTTTGTTGTTGTTATCATTGCCTTATTATCTTACGTATGTGTTTTGTAGTCCTTATTTGTAATTTGTGATTTTGTTTTGAAATTAAATATGATTCATTGAAAAAAAAAAATTTTATCTGTTCTCATTCTACATTTTGAAAGAACAACAGACAGACAAAGAGAATACTAGCGGGACAGGTCTCACTTGTTAGCAGGCATATTGTGGAAGGACAGGAGCAGACCAATCTGATGTAAACCCACAGCTTGTAAGAGTTGTCTGCTCTGCGACGTCTGCCACAGTGGCTTCACTGAGATATCCGACACCTTCAGCTGGACTTCGGCTGCGTGTTTCGTGATGCTAAGCTGAACACAGAGACCAAGTCAGGATCAGAATCAGTGCTGGTTTTAATATAGTCATTAACCGCTTTTCAAAACAAAGTGCAAAAGGTATGTTAGAACGTTTCCACTGTCCATCAACATATTCACTGGGAAGAATTGGACGATTTTTCAGAGTAAGGTCCCCTTCATCACATGAATACATTCAGAGTCAGATGCTTCACCAGTCATGTGAGTGATTGCCCTTTGAAGCAACAGGTGCTCTGGTATGCCAACTTGTTTTTGGAAAGAACCACCTCTGCCCTGTCTCAAAACAACACTATCAAAGGCGAAAAAGACACAGTTGTTTTGACCACAGGAAAGAACTGTGAGTAGTTCAATGGACAAGCTCACTGTATGTGCATTTCGTTATGAATAATCATGAAATAATTTTTTTTGAGGCGTCTTGCTGAAATCACAACTTCAGTACTTCACAATCTGTCAGCAGGGCACTGGAGCTTAACACTGAACCAAAGACATCACCCCGCCCCCCCCCCCCCCCCCCCCCCCCCACACCTTGTTTTTTAGCACTTCTGCAAAATTGTGATTGAGAAGATGTCCAGAATAAATCAACAAAGCCAAAAAGATTCCACACTGACCAGGTCAATCATGAGGGAGATGTTGTCCTGCGTCAGGGGCAGACAGTTGACCAAGGCCTGCACACAGCCGCTGTCTGCAGCCAGGTCTGAAAAGGACACCACCCTCTTCTGTTAATCCTCTCTGACAACACTGGGAAGAACCACAACTCTGTCTACAGCATATCAGGAAACTCTGGGGATTACACAGTCCTGGATCACACAAGGAAAGAGTGGAAATAGTGTAAATCTACTTCTAATGCACCTGAGAATCATACATATCTATCAATGGGATCAGAAAATCACTCTTGTGTAAAATATTTCTAGAAACATTAAAAATGATCTTGCTCTGTAAATATCTCTAGAAACGCTAAAAATAGTACTCAACCTGTCAATCGTCTTACGAAACCCTTGCTGAAAAACATGCCATAAGACTAGAAGTTACTTGGGAGGTTCAAGACGTCACCAAGGTCAAATGAATCCTGGATGTGCCCTCTAACCTGGATCGGCATCGAAGTTTGCGAGGTTTATCCTTGGTCCAGATTCTATCTGTCCACTAGCTAGCTAGAATTGGTTTCACAATTTTGCATAATCATGGTGACAGATCCAGGACCCATACAACGATCCGGATCTGCATCAAACTTTGAACAGGTATGTCCTTGGATCCTGCTTCATCTTTCCAACTAGTTTGCTTTGGATTAGTTCCCTAGTTTCTGTGTTATCTTGCTGATGGACAGACAATCTAACAGGCATGGTGTATTTTTGTGTGGTGTATTTTCAACATGAAATTAGCCTATTTTCTACAAAGACTGTACAAAATTCCAAATTTCTGTAAAAGCGGGGTGGGGGATTGTGGGGGAGCATTCCTTTCATATTCACCTGCCATAACATTACAGGAGCTTCTTCTGAGTAGTAACCAGCTGATCTTGATAAATATAGGTTCTTTCTAATACAAATCACTTTCAAACCGGATCCATCATCGCGCTTTGGCACGAAGTCATGCTCTCTTGCCTTTTTATGTTTCAGGGGATGTTGCTGAAGCGGATGTCAGCAACAGTTGTACTTTGATCAAAACCCCCTGTCATGGTTACATTTTGCAAGTGCATTTCCAGATTATTTTTTCAACATATTTTCTTTTAGTTCTAGCTGCAAAGCGAGGCAACTACAGGCGAAAATCTAAACACATTTGAAAACTAATTACAAGACTCCTCCCCAAAAAACGTAGACAAACGAATCACCAAGACAAAACACGACACAGACGGACAGACAAATGGATGATGCTCACATCTGCGACAGACTGCACCATTTTGAATAGAGTTTACCATTTCTCCATTGGGTGAAAAAAGGGGGGTCGGGGGGTGGGGGGGGGGGGGGGGGGGGGGGGGGGTGGAAGAAAGGGGAGACAGCATGAGCATGTGCCTGCCCCTTCCCTCCCACATCCTCCCTAACTTATTTCAACAGGGAGAGAGCATGAGCATACACCTTCCCCATTCCCCCACCCCACCCCCCCCCTCCCAAAAGTTATTTCAAGGAATTTCGTTTTTCCTCGGTACGAGCCCTACCTACCTGTCATAGCCCTCAGGGCATCGTAGGGGGGAATGAGCAGTTCGTCGTCGGTGTTCCAGTGGGGGAAGATGATGTAGGGCGCCGTCAGACGACTGCCCCCGCGCCTGGAAGTGGAAGCCCAGCCTCTTCAGCAGTTGAATGGCCGCCGTGCTCCCCGACACCTCCACCGTCAGCTGCGCCGTCACCCGGTTGTTGTCCTCGGTGTGCAGGCGTTTCAATGACCCGTCCAGCTGGTCAGGCATTGTGGGATTGCCGGATGGAAGAGAGATAAATTGGAGATGGTTCAGAGCTGTCAAAGGTCAGTTCTTGGTGATTTACAGCACAGGTCAAAGAGGGCTGAGAGGAAAGGGGAGGAGGTGAGGCGTGGGAAGAGTGAAATGGTGCGAGAATGGGGGGTGGGGTGGGGAAGGGATGGAAGGGGGGGAAGGACGGGTAGGAAGCGAAGAATCAATTCAATATGACTGGAAATTCCTAAACATTTGATGACAAAAGAAGCTTCAGAAGGATAAAATATGTTCCTAACCATAAAATTTACTACAGCATTAAAAATTAACGATTCACTTTGTACCTTCCTCTCTCTCTGTCCCTCTCCATCCCCCCCCCCCCCCCTCTCTCTCTCTCTCTCTCTCACTGTCTCTATGTCTACTGTGTCTCCTCTGCCGATGAGTAAAAGACACCCAGATTTTGAGATACGGGGTCCTATGTGATGGTGTGGAGTGGAAGAGAGTGCAGGCAAAGACAGACTGGAGGCGGAGACAACTGAAGCATCACTGCTGTATCCCCTACAGACCTAGGATCTGATTCTTGGGCAGGGCCTAAGACCCAAGTCAAAAAGATCTTGATGGCCTGAGACTTAAGTTCTTAGCATGAAGTGCATGAGTTGAGATTAAGTCTGAGATTAAGCAGCCAAATTTCTCAGAGTTCTGCTTTCAAGATTACTTAAGTGCTTCTTAGTCTGCCAAATCTATGTTACATGTTGGGGGGAAAAAAAACCCTGTGCAATTTTGAATGGTTAAAACATAGAGCAAGCAGATTTATAAGTGGTGGATGACAAATTCAAACTGATGGTGCACATCAGATGTTCTAAACTGTCACCTGTTAGTTGCCGAAACAGTTCCTGTGAATGACGTTGAGCAGTTTGGGGTTTTTTTGACAGAGGCTAAAATTAACTACTGTTCACAATTCTGGATCAGAAATAGCCTAAATTATTATTATTATTTTTTTTTTTTGCAAGTTACAAATCAAACTTTCATCAATACAGTTTAATTAACAACAAAAAATCAGAAATGAGTAAATGAGTATCATCTGGTTTTGTTTTGCCATGGGAAAATGGCACGACCTGCTCCAGCATGTAAAGTCATCAGCAAGAAATGGTGCTAACTGTCCACTGGTAAAGACAAGACATTACCATGTCGATCAGCGCTGGTATGACACGAGGCTGAGAGTGATGGTGACGCAACAACTCCACCAGAAACTCCTGTAACTTCTGGTAATTCTCTGCCTTACTGGGCACTGGAATACAGAACAGTCAGTCATGTGGAAAACGAATATAATCAATACATGAATAAGTAGTTACACAGGTATACACAGCTTATGGGTTGTAATCTGGAGTCTGTATATCCATATAGGGTTGTTTCTTTTTTTCAACTTAATCAATTGAACATATTTAAATCTGAGGAAAAAAACTTTCACTGAAATCAAAACATGTCAGAGACCATGAAAGCCCCAGCGTTGTATTTTCAGTTCGAGTGATGTTGGGTGCAAATCTTTACACTTCAAAAACCACATGTGCACAAATGGAGGTAAATTCAGAACCCCACCCCCCCACACCCCCGCCCCGGCCCACACACACAAGATGTGACACTGTTATGCTTTTTGTAAATCATTTTCTGTATTCATTACCATCATAGTGCCATTAACACAGTTATGTCTATTTGTATTGTTGATATTTATCATCTACTCTGTAGTTGCAAAGTGAGACGACTGAGGCGGAAATCTAAACAAATCTTAAATAAAATGTTAGCGAACCACCCAGAGAAACATGGACAAACGAGTCACAAGACAAAACACTACTCGTTTCGACCTCTTAGGTCTTCTTCAGGCAAGATACAAACAAATAGGACAACGAAAATTCACTTAGCTTTGATTGCTTCAGAGTTCATGCTTTTATTACCTTAACCTTCACAATGGTTGTTAGCAGTATCATCAGTAATACTATTGCTAGTATTGATACTACCACCACTAGCATTGACATCACCATCGCCTTCGCCGCTGGGACTGTTGCCATGGCAACCCTGCTGTTTAAGAATCCTCTCACCCCACTCTCCTTTCTCCCATACTATAGCTGCCATTGCCTTTTTGTCACAAAGAGTGGCAGTAATCCTGTCTTAATATGTTTTTTCAATATTTGACCATTATCAGTATTCCTATCAGTAATATAATTATCATCATTACGACCTTGACTCACACATTATTTCCCTTCCAACAGCCTCGTTCTCATTCAACGCCTTCCTTGCGCTGAACTCTGAAGCGATCAAAGGTATGTGAATTTTCGTTGTCCTATTTGTTTGTATCTTGCCTGAAGAAGACCTAAGAGGTCAAAACGTGTAGTGCTTTGTCCTACAACTCATTTGTCCACGTTTCTCTGGGCGGTCGCTAACAT
Organism: Conus betulinus; assembly: GCA_016801955.1. NCBI lineage: Eukaryota > Metazoa > Mollusca > Gastropoda > Neogastropoda > Conidae > Conus > Conus betulinus. The sequence goes on along the minus strand of JADBJO010012747.1, from coordinate 18,331 downwards.
TTATCTAAGATCTACATTGTAGTTAAAATCATATTTGCTCTAATTATCATTCTTGTTACTATTACCATCATCGGTTGCTTTTATCGTAGTCAACATTATCGTCCTCATCATTACTGATTTTGTTATCATTATCATCATCATTACTGATTTTGTTATCATTATCATCATCTATTATAATAGATACCATGGTGTTCACCATCATTATCATCATTATAGTTTGCTGTCACAATTATCATCATCATAAGCAATATCATCACTATTATTTTTGCTGTTGTTGTATTGTTATTTCACTTAGAAGAAAAGGCTATAAGGTGACATACCAAAACAAGATATGGCAGACAGGTAGGGGGCAAATCTCTTCTGCTCAACATTTCATAATGTCCAACTCAAGTGATTGCTGACACTCAATAATGCACAGAGTTCGTTTCAAAGTCCAAGATTTGGTCTCATCTGAATTTATGCATAGTGCATGCACTACTCTAGTCTCATGTTATGGCTATTGATAGAATTTTTTTGCCAGAATGATGAAGGGAGGCTATCGGAGAGGGTATTAAAATTACTTCCCCTCTCAGGATTTGAAGGCTGCTGTGGAAGATTGGATCACGATCAATTTTTTCTCTATAATACTTCTGATTTTTTTTTCTTCTTCTTTTTTTAAACCATAGAGTAAAAAAAAAACGTTTAGAATCTGCAGAAAGAGAGCAAGAATGGGTGGGTTATCCTAAAAACGCAGCTTTCTTTTTTATTTCATCATCTTCATTGTCATAATGACCAAAGGACAGACATGTAAAGTGGTGCACCAGGAGGCTGGCCTTCTCACCGTCAGGAACAGCAGATTTCAGGTTGAGGATTTCATTGCCGCTAGCCTCCTCCACCTCGTTCTCTGCACGGTCGATCCGCTGATCCAACATGGCGTGCTGTATCTGCGTCATCTTCACCTGGCTGTCATGGCCGATCAGCGCAAACGCCCCCCCAAATCCACACCGCCTTGAATCTGAGTGTGTTCAGATCAGTAACAGATGAGTCTCACTTAACAATTTACTGGTGTTTGCACATATATGTATAAATAAAGAGTGAACAGGTGTGTTTGTGGACTTGCAATATAAAAATACTTGACGGTGCAACAAAATTAATGTACAACATAAAGTGTACAAATAAGGTGGTGTGTTTGTGGACTCTAACAATTTACTGACGTTTGCACATATATAGGTACAAATAAAGTGTACAGGTGTGTTTGGGTAGACTTTCTAACAATTACTGACGTTTGCACGATATAGGTACATAATAACAACAGTGCCAGGTGTTGTTTGGGACTAATAACATGACTGACGTTTGCACAGATAAGGTAAAAATACAAGGGTTACGAGGTGTGGAGGGGTGGCATGCAGGCACTGTCTTTTGCGTTGGGCTGGGATGTATTACAAACAGGACATGGACGATTGGTTTTGTGTTTGTATTTTGGAAGTTGCACTTGTACAAATAAAGTGACCTTCAAGCCACAATACCAACAAAAAAGGCAATCAAACTAAAACACTAACATGTCGAGCGGGTCACATACAGGAACAAAAGAAAGTGTAAGGTCAGAATCCAGGTCTTGGGTAAGAACCAACATGACATGTCGTTTTGGTAACACGGGTTTTCCTTCATGTTGAAATGATCAAGTCAACTGAAACAAACGTACAGATCCAACACAAAACACAGACAGGTAAGAACCAGCTGATTGTCACAGCAACAGGTCTGTTGAGGATTCAACTCGCAAGACCAATCACACACAACCAACTCCCAGGTAAGAACTAACCTGCACTTGTCACATCCAACAGGTCGCGCTGAGATGATCAAATGCAAGACAACTCAACACAAATCCCAGGTAAGGTAACACTGACGTGACTGTTCATCAGGCTGTTGAGATGATCAATGCAACCCAAAGCACAAATCCAATACAGCAAAGACCCACGACATCACATCAACAGGTTGTTGAAGATCAATGCAAGGACACTCACAAACATGCAATGCAAAGTAACACAAAAGTGCCATTCAAACAGAACAGTAAAATGAAACAGTGCAACAGAAAAACTATGCAATACAAATGCAATAATGGAAATACATGGTACTACGCACTGCAATTGCCAACGCCTGACATACAATCGCACATATACAGTGACAACACAGCAATGATGCAACACACACAATATTATGCAATACGATATCATGCACTACAGGTAAAAATGAACCACAGCCACACGCCCACAATATAAAGTAAATACAATGCAGTATAAGTACAGGTGTAAATGCAACACAGTACAACACACAGTACAATATAAATGCAATACTGTTCGATGCAATCCTGTACAATGCAACCAAAGTACCGTACAGTATAGCTAATGTATACTGTAAAAACGATGAAACCACAGATGTAAGACATATGAAGACAGTGGTAATGAAAAAAAAACACCCACTATACAACACAATACCACTACAATTCAGCACAATGAGAATACAATCAACGCAACACACGCAGTACAAACAACCTGACAAAAGTGCAAACCAAACGAGAACACAATCAGACACAACGCAATACAGCACAAAGCACTAACAAATACATCGACACACAACACTCACACAGTACCATACAAAAACGACGCCCCCACCCCCCACCTACCTGTCGTCCGTTTTCAGAGCCTCTTCAGACAGCACAGAGAGCGGTGGAGATGCGGTTCTCCTGCCTTCAGGCTGTGGTAGAAGGTGAAGGAGAACTTCTCCTGGCGTCGTCTGGCGCACCAATCCAGCTGGGGCCATCAGCACACCACACTGAGCTCCTGGGGACCCAAAGGGAAGGGACACACACCCTGAGTTCAAGGCCTTGACCTGGCTGACAGCTCTTGGACCAAGAACGGTCAGTAATAGACCTGCTGGGAAGGGGGAGAAAGGGGGGGGGATGGGGTGAAGGAGCAATGACGATGCAAGTGAAGACCGCCTCTCTTCTCAGATCATATGTGGGGGTGAAAGTCATCTAATCTAACACAGCTCCCTTTCATTGAAGGGAAACAGCTCTGGGCATGGTGTAGAGAGAATAACTGCCAATCATAATCAGAAACAAATCGGAATCAATAACCGATGTACCAATCCTTTTTTGGCTTGAGTATGGAAGGGTGGGGGGGTAGGTCGGGGGGTGACCCTGGGTCTCCCCCTCTTTACCTTTGTCTAATTCATAAATTATTCAGCATACTATAATAAAGAAGACAATTATTGTACAAGAATTAACGATAACTCAAAAAAAACATTGTTGGTCAAAACAATAAGAGGGGTGGCAGCAATAATTTGTCCACTAACTGCTTTTCACATCAGAACAAAACCACTAACAGCTAACCATCAGTTGCTGGTGCATAGTCTCCATTAAATCATCAGTCTGCCCCCCTTGTTGCCCAGATCTACAGATTTTGTTGATGAAAACATCGTGGTCACCATTGGAATAACCCAAACGCAGGGGTGCAACTGGGTACTGTGCCAGATGGAAGACTATGGGTTCAAAATCCCAGTCTGAACGCCATTTTTGGTAGGATGCTTCAAACCACGGCTGGCTCCTACAAGAGTCAAGTGTGCTAAAATGGCAAAATGAGAAGAGTTGAATAACTACAGAGTTTGTCCCCATCCAAATAACAGATTATACCACTGAGAGCGTTGTTCATATTTCGTGATGAAGAACACACTGCGAGCACTATCGGTATCTTTCAAGTCTGATAATAATGCGGGATATAGTATTCCTTTAGGGAACAAGTAAAAGGATATAGCCCATCAGTATGTAATACCCTGTTGTGAATTAGCTAAAACAAATTAAAAAAAAAACAACAACAAAAATTAACCACGTATAAAAAAAAAAACTTTCTGACATTTTTTGTATCAGCACTTGCTGAAAAAAATGGCAAGTGAAAGCAAACTTAGACAAACGATAGTAGTAAGGGAGTGAACTCTACAGCAGCCAAAACAAAGAAAGAAAACGACGTTAAATGCAAGCACTGAAACAATAACAAGTTCTCCACCTGACACAAATCATATAAATCCACAGCACAGTACGGCTGTGTTCAGGGACAACGTAAAGGCAATGACAGACAGCAAATCACACAGCAACGTAACCAGCAGCAGAGGAAGGCGGAGGGCAGACGATGTCCGGCGGTGAGACGGAAGGATTTTGGAGGGCGTGTATAAACCCCCGGAGATGACCAACAGCTGGGCCTCAAGCAGTCGGCTGGTCAGGATGTCCGTCCACCGGGTCACAGGTGATGAGCTGCGGTCCGATGCTCTTTGTCGTCGCTGGTTGGGGGTCAGGGGTCACCAGTAGCATGACTTCTGTTTTTTTGCATCACGCACGTGAAAAGTGGCTGTGTGGTATGAAGGGGAGGGAGGGGGGGATAGGGGGAAGGAAGTGACTCAGTGAACTCGTGACAAAAGGATGTACAACAGACAACATTTCTGCCTCATCTGTGATTCACATCTCCTTCTGTGAAATACCACTACAATGACTCCCTTTTTTTTTGTTGTTTTTTTTGTGTTCCTTTTAAATCATGAACAGTGAGAACAACGATCATAACATAATGAACGATTTTTTTATAGATGTTCTGTTTTCAGCAGTTTCATATCCCCCCTTCTTTTAAACCCCTGACATTAATGAAGAAAACAACATGGGTATGGATATGTGACAAAATTCAATTGGCCCCTATGTTGTAAGTCCGTCTCAAGGGACCTGAATTGATAAAAACGAGACGGATGGAAAGGGAAGGGAAAAAAAAAGGGGAGGAAGAAAAAGAGAAAAAAAAAAGAAAAAAGGCAGAACTGAAGGAGGGAAGGAAAAAGGAAAAAAAAAAAAGGGAAACGAAAGGAAGAAAAAAAAAAAAAAGAAAAAAAAAAAAAAAAAACTAGAAAAAAAAAAGAAGAGATAAAGAAAGAAACAAAGAAAAGAAAGGGGGATTAAAGAACAGGAAGAACAGAGACAGAAACAAAAGGAGAAGAAAGGGGGGAACTAAGAGGAAAAAAAAAAGCGATTGCAGAATAACAACGCAAAAACAAAAAAACAAGCAAATTGAACAAAAACCGCAACAGAACTCATGGACTAGAAACGTTTGCAGAGTGTGACCGGGGGGAATCCTTTGCAAAGAGATCCATTAGCTATCAGCCACGCACAGACTGGATGACCAACTGTGAAGTGTTCTGAACAGTGTGGTGCCCTAGTGACTCCCAATGTGGTTCATGGGACACGACGAAGGTTCTCTGGAACTTTATACTTGAATAAGGTCAAAAGACAGCAGCAGCCAGTGAAGAACCAAGTGAAGCAAAGCCTTCCTGAACCGTCGTTCAACGACAGTTTACCAAAAAAAAGGCTGTTGCCACAAATCAAGCTGAAGACGACATATATCCTTTGCCACACACACACACACAACACACACACACACACCCCACCCACATCAACACATCCAGCACACACTCACCACAGACAGAAAAAGCAAACGTACTTAATGTTGTTTAAAAGATGACAATGTCCATATTTATTTTTCACGGGGAAAGCGGATCCAAGGTACAGTACTTTAGTCCGGCGTAATCCTGCCCGAGTAATACACTTCCACATAAACAACGAACAAAAATATCAGCAAACAAAAATGACAAAAACCTCTCTTCAACAAATGACATGTCCACAAATACCGTTATTGAAAACTGAAGTGCAGCAGTACGCAAAATCATAGTAAATACTACAGCCTGATTCCAAATCTAAGACCAACTGAGACAAACAACATATCTCCAGCTTTATGACAGGTACACGATACCATCTTAATTGCACATGATGAAATGTCATCTGGCAAACAAACAAAAAAAGAAACTTGAGAACTACTGCACTCAAAACACGACAAAGAATGCGTCCTAAATTGTAGTTTCTGAATCAAGAGCTGACATGTGCAAGAAGATAATATCCAAGTCACCGTTTAATCATAAGGCTTTTCATGGTTATACAAAATCTGTGGTGGCGTTTATTCTAAATCAACAGTTTGCAGCGCCTCAGAGAAAAGGCAACAGTGTCGCACAAACCTGGATAGCACAATCAATAAAATCCATAGTCGCGTACGCTCGGTATCTGAGCCCCACCTATATGAAAATGATGATTCAATCCCGACTCTGCAACTGGGGCGGAACAAATTTGCTAAAGCTTCGTTGCTTTTCCCCCCGCTCGGCACAAACAAATGGAGGGTCATCGTCATACAGTTCTCGCCAACCCATGCTAAAAAGGGCTCAGCTCCTGCCGGTGCGTGCAGCTTGCGTGAATTGTTGTTCCATGAACGATTGGGACGGGCGAGACGCGCATGGGATAAAACATAAAAAAAGGAAAAATAGTTCCTCCTAAAAGACCGGGTAACCCCTTTATTGGTCTCTGACAGGTGAGTAAACAAAATCGGGGCAAAGCGAAGATCACATGTTGGCCATGGCTTTTTGATACATGCATAAGACCACAATGAACTAATTAATGGGAATGCTTACGGCAATGTTGTTGAGTTTGTTATCTAAGTATCGTACGGTCTTACAGGAGTTAAGTGGCCACCACGTCAAATCAATTTCTCTGTGTGTGGGGAAATGTGTGTATGTGTGTGGTTTAGTGTGTGGTGTTTCTGCGTGCCTGTGGTGCGTAGTGGTGGGTGTGCCTGTTTTTCGAGCATGAATGTGGTGTAGTGGTATATAGTGGTGTGTGTGTGGTGTTTTGTGTGTGTGGTTGTGTGTGGGTGTTTTTTGCGCTGTGTGCGATTTGCACATGGTGTGTGAGTGCTGTTACTGATGACAGCACCTGTAGCATAAGGGTGTGTGTTATACAATGGTATGTGTGAATAATGTGGAATGTCCGTTTGCGTACGCATGTTCTGTGTGGGAAGTATTGTACGAACAGAGAATGGCACATGGAAATGTAGTGAAAATGAAATGCAACATGTGTGCACATTGCATATTGTATGACTAGTGCTGGTTGGCATGCAGTGTTTGCGGTGGTGAGAGAGGGAGGTAGCGAGGGCAAAGAGTGATCAACGTGGAGGTGAGGTAAAGACAGAGAAGAGATCCAGATGTGTACGGCGTTGTTAAAATAGTACAAATCCATCAAAGTCATAAATCGAGACTTCGTGACATTCACGGATAATGATGTTAGGATGGGTAGGGCCTTTTCCCACGCAAAGTCTGAACCGTCATGACACTTCCTGTAGCACATAACCTGCAATACCATCCCATGATGAAGAATTAACTTCCTCATAAAAAAAGTTTACCCCCTCGAAACAAATGTTTGTTATTCCAACTTAGCACTCCCACTACATGTGTGTGTGCATTACACTTGCGAAGCGTTTAGCACACCATTGTTGCACAATCTGCTGTATACAACCTAAGGATTGCACCATACTGCTATTTACAATCATAAACATTAAGCGGGAAAATTTTCTCACATTTTGTTTGAAGAAACTTGATGCAAGTAGTCTGACGCCTGTAAATTCACTTTTGAGGGGATCAACAACTGATGCATGAAATCATGTCAGGCCCATAAATCATCAGACACACGACACTGTCTGACATTGTCGGTGGGAGTCACATACAATGCACCCACTCTCACCATTTACAGTAGCTGGTCGGTGACCCCAAGACACGCACATCTCACGTCGAGGGTTTAAGGCCACATACTCACCACATCTCCACTGGGTGGCAGGTGAGTCTAGGCGCCCCATACACCACACACTCTGGGTATTCAACAAACTCACCCCAAGCCTCTCTCTAGGTGGTCACACCTCTATTCTCACCTGTCAGCGGTCCTGGCGCCAACCAAACACAGACAGCACTCTCGGTTTGTCAACAGCTACACCACATCTCACCTGTCATTACGTCTGGTGGCCCCGAACAGCCCCACAACTCTCGGGGGGTACAGCTTAAACCACTCTCACTGTCAGGTAGGTCGTGTGCGGCCCCAACACAGACACGGACACTGTGCTATGCTAGTCACAGAACTCCAACACGGGTCTCTCTCTACGAGGTGGGTCAACACACTCACAAGATCTCCCTGTCATGCAGTTCTGGCACCGCCAACCCACCACAACACTCTCAGTGGTGGTCACCTACGCATCACATCTCACCGTGATCTGTATTTCTGGATGCCACGACCAAAACACCACCCACGCTCAGGAGTCGACAAGACTCACGCCATTCCACCTGGGTCCAGGCAGGTCTGGGCGCCCGAACCAACACAGCGCGTCGGGTGCAGATGTGTGGCAACAGACATCCACTCGCACCTGTCAGAAGCAGGGGTCTGGCTCCAAACCAAACGGCACAGCACACTCTCAGGTGGGGTCACACAGCTCCAGCCGACGTGCTCCACCTGTCAGGTAGGTCGTGCTGCACAACACCAAACCCCAGCACCCTCTTGTAGAAAGGTACCACCGACTCTCACCACAAAGAACTCATCTCTAAGGTGTGGTCCACGCTCAGAACATCACGGAAGCTCACGAATGCAGGCGATGGTGGAGGGGTCTGGAAAGGTGGCCACCAAACACCACACCTCTCAGGTGTGTCACCAGACTACCACATCTCCCTGTCAGGTAAGCCTGGCGCCCAACACCACACACTTGTCCGTGTCACTGAGCTTCTGGAAAGGTGGGTCAACCACCTGGTTTCAGAGGGTTGATGTCCTTGCCAGTCTCGGGTACGTGTGGTGACCAAAGTGGTGATAGGCATGTAAGGACTCAAAAATCGCATCTTTAACCTCGCCAAAAGGAAAAGTGCAAACCAAGAGACCCTGGCAGCAGAACAACCAACCAATTTGTGTTGTTTATTCAACAGCTAACGGCCGGTCGGGTCAACTATAAGATAATTCACGGGACTCACAACCATCATTCCGTTAGGTGTGGTTTTGGAAAAAAAAACCGCTTCAATCAACCGCGCGGCATTAAATTCATTACCCCTTGAATTTTAAGTGCCTATCAAAACAATTGGTATAAAAAGCTCGATAACCACCATTTATTCGTTACTTGATGAAGTTTCGGTTTAAATCCGTTTTTTCAAGGCCTTCAATAAGGTAAAACGATTCTGCTCATAAAAAAAACAACGAAGCCTGTGATATGTTCATTACACTGAGGGAGGAATAAAATTTTTAAAACATCTTTTGCCTCTATAATCAGAATATGACAATCCACCTCTCTTCCATGGAACCGAAAAAAAGGATGTACACCTGGTGGGAACTCCTACATGTCTTGAGCACGTATGGGCAATGCTGTAACGTGATGGTGGGTGTATCTGAACAATCCTGCATTTCAACAACACTCTACAAGAACAGGCTATAAAACAGTGAGGAAGTACATCACCTATGCGCACCACAGAGCGTCGCCATTGTGAGCAACAGGTTGGTGATCAAACATGTCTGGGCTGTGGTCGGTCTGCACAAAAAAATGATTTTCTCTATTACATCCAATATGCGCTGACGAAATAGAAAATCCTCCTAGAGAATTAAATTAAGAAATTGGTGTCATACTATCCTCATGGTCAGAGAAATCATCTTGCCGGAAGCTCTTTGACACAATAAGTACGATTTTGAGGGATAAATCATGTCATGCGTGAGGTAGTTGAAAAAAGTGACAGGAACGTGAATTAGTTGAGGATCATGGTATTCTATGGCGAAGTTGATCACCAAAAGATTCATTGTTTTTGACCATGCCACATGCCGAGTATCCAATCGGGTGAAACGTTCTTAATGGAAGCCCACCCAGCCACACATGGCAACGTGTATCAGACATCACGAAGACACCAAGACTAAGGGAGTCGTTGGGTTTGTTTCGGCTGTCAGATCCAATCAATATAATGTGGGATTTTCCTGCGGGCACTGACGTGAACTCCCATTCAACACAGTCGAGAATGCTGGATGGGCTCAAATGGAGACTAACCACACGTACAAGATATTCATGCGGATTTTAATGGATAGCAAGTCCCCAACGATTTGTTTACTCAAATTGCCTGACGAGACACTTCATTTGTCCTGTTTCCTACTTGGAACCATGGTTTGATGCGAGGATCAATCGGTACGAGAAGTAAAACAAAACAGTAACAAGCCACTATCCATGCAAAGAAATCATTAAGACCACGAAATGGCAACCTGTAGCATCATCTGGAAAAATCAGTATAAAGCAAAAAAACGCGAATCGAAGTCATTGAGACTTTAAAGAGAAAATCTTCACACAATTCGGGTGTGGGCCTTCCAAAGTCCATGCTCTGGGATGGTGACGCTAGTAACCAAATTGCCTCGCGCTTGTTTATGTCCATTAGTTATGAAATTTTATGCGTTAGTGCACAGGTTACTAAAAGGGGGCAAAATAAAAGTACATAGGGATTGTCGTCGATGGTACTGAAGGCGCTCGAGGCAATTATTCAAGCTGCTCTGCAACTAAGCATGTTATTGTTCGGAGGTTACCGTGCTTAGACAGGTACGCGGGTCCATGCATTGTTGGGAGGTGGCAGACTGGGTACCAGACTGTGACCCACCAAGAATTACTCAGCCGTAGTGGCAGGTGTCAGCCACCCCCTCACTCTGGTGGGGTTTCCAATGCTATCGAATGACATAATACCGCGGTACTTCTCCGCAATGGTCGCCAAGTCCAGGCTGTGTGAAGCAAGGGAACCTAGCCAGGACTGAGACAGATGTAGAAGCTGAATGGGTCAGAAATGAAAGCAATCAGATACGCAACTAGCAACAAGCTGAAATAAAAATCAAAGGACGAAGAGATTGTCAACAGCAAAGTAGAAAAAAGACGAATCAGAAACCATCAGCTAATTATCCAGACAATACAAAACTCTAATGAAGGAGCTGTCAGATTGAGGGTCTTTGACGTTAGCAGCCCCAATTAGTCCATGACTTCATCAACAGGAAATCCGGAGAATGAACGAATCTTCATGTTTTGAATCAGAAGCCTTTTGCATTGCTAAAACAGTGCAATGACGCTCAGCAGTGTATATGGGGCTCTTGATAAGATTCTTGCACTTAAGCAAACAGAACAACGTCCTTCCTTCCATATTTGGAACCATCCTAATAAAAATTACTTGTGTACAAAAACAAGTAAAATTGAACGGATTCAGTAGCGCATCCCATTACTCTATCACACGTGACAAGTGTTTCACAGCCATCCTCAACATAAAGAGTTCTGCCTTCTATGATGTCAAGGGAGACCGTTATGTGACGGGGCTGTACATTGCATAGTTACATCACTGTACCTGGCATTCCACCATGGGCGACACGCTTCTGCGCTGAGGGAGGGTGACGTGCGGCGACTGAACATGGACATAGCGTACCAAACGGCGTATGCTCCTGAAGAAGTAAACAGCAGCACCCTGGAGTTCAGCAGACCCTTGGGGTTGAAACCTAGAAAAGGCAAACCAAAAAAGGTCAAACATATAGTTCATCTGATCCACATTGCTCCGTAATGGTGGGAAGTGAATGTAAACAGAGAATGAGAGTGCTAGACAATAGTGGTTAAACTGGGTACGTGGAGAAAGTTGGGATAGTCCTGTAATAAACCCTATTAACAAAAACAAAGAATATACACGATGCGAACTGATTGGGTAAAGTCAACCCCGGGGTGACTACTATATCCGTACATTTTTTAAATACACCTTCTCTTGGCCACAAAGGGTACTCATTCTTTCTTTTCACTTTTCGTTATTTCAGACTAGTACATTAGACAATTGTCTGTACACAGCAGTCCCCCCTCTTTAAGGCCCCCCCACACACTACCTCTAATCATGGCTTCCAAATGATATGAGCAACAAGCCAGTTTTTTAGTTTCTTTCATGATATCATTGTGCTTTTTTAAGTCATTTGTATTATTATTTCTCTATTTTTTTTTTTCTGTGTGTTGTCCTTTTTGTTGTACGATTCGCTTATGGCATACTTTAGAATGTTGACACAGGAAACACATCGTCGTAATGCTCATTATGGCGTAATCGAGGATGAGAAAAATGATTATATCAGTTATGATGACGATCAGTTATTATTTTTTTTTGGTTTTTGTCATTATTGTCATATATGCTTTGTAATTCCTATATATTGAACTTTGTTATAGTATGTTTGAAATAAAACTAAATTCATGTAAAACACCAAAAAAACCCACTCTAAAGACGTACCCGCGGGGCAGCATGGTCCCAAGGGGCGGTACCCCCCTCTTATTGGTATCATGGTCAACAGTACAGACCCCAACTGGGACACCCTAGCCTATTGGTGATTCTATACACAGCCTGCAGTAGCAACGTCCCCTGTTTCAGGTTGACCGGATGCGGTTCGGAAAGGGCCATTACCAAGTGCTGTAAGTGTAATACAACCGTGGACCTCGCACATTGCGTAGCTGTTGTCTGGGGTCGCAACAAAAGAAGAAGGCGATATGTGTATCAGCTTCCCTCAAGCCCCCTTATCCCAACAAACAGCAAAAGTCGGTCACCAAAGCTGTTATGTGCGTGTCATGAGTGATTGATTATGAAAAGATATGAAAAAATTAATTTGGGTGAAGGAAAGATCATCTGGGGGTGTAGTTTAGCTGCCAGTAATTGTCTTGAGAACAATAAAGAAAAACCAACACCCAACCGAAACGAACCACACACACTACACACACACCAACAAGAAAAAAAACAACATTCACACTCTCTCTCCTCTGCAAATCCACACAAGAAAAAACAAAGCACAGTTCGCGCAACACAACACACACACACACAACCACCCACACACACCCACACACAACAATACCACAACATGAGTTGTATTAGTTATGTTAGAATAATCTGTATAAGCACCAAGAGATAGACATAAAGACAAGCTATAGACAGATATAAACAACACACACAACCCAGTGTATCACCACACACCAACTACACCCACAACACACAACCCACCAGAAAATACAAACACATATCACACACTACACACCACATTCAAACACAAACCACACACAACACCACACAACACACATTCACTACACACAACACAAACACCTTTCCTGCGCTGAGTTCTGTCAAAATTCACGAGTCTTCCCCGACCCGTCAAATGAAGGACTTATCTCGTTTTGTACGCCCGATCCGCAAGCAGTAGGAGAACATTGGGAAGGGGTAATCGTCTTGAGGAGCGCGAAATATGCCGGTGAGCTCGAAGGAAACGCGCATCCGGAAAAGTGCCAAAGAGAACGTAAGGAGGGCCGTTGGGTACAGGGGCCTTGTCAGGACAATCACCAGGTTGCGAGGGTTCTTTCTTATCTGAAAACGAAGCACATCAACAAGCACTGAGGAACCGCTGCTAACTCCACGACATATGAGTAAGAAGTTGTAACACCGACTCTGAAGCATCCTCCAACCTTGGGGGGTCCTCCGACATTCGAATTTGTCGTGGTCTACTCCAAAGGCTTCTGAAGCCCCAACTCCAGAAGATTAAATTATGAATATGTGAATATGGAGAGTTAAAAGTAAACGCCTCTAGTGCTATACGAGAAGGAACAGTCACAGAAGTACCCTGCCATAGGACACTTAGAAGGGCACTTCACATGAACACGGCAATTTTAATAAGTAATCGGAAATGTCAGAATAGATGAGGAAAGTTTTGAAAACAAAATTGCGTCATCACTCCCAACTATAGCCATGAACGGGAATTTTTTTTTTTGTTTTCACAGATGGTAGTACTTCAATGGGCACCTTACTTCAATTGGGACCCAGCGGTAGGCCTGGGATACATGGTGTTAAGGCTCCCAAGCAACCTGCCTAAAAACTTTTCATTCAGTGAGAATCCTGTAGTAACAAGTCTCGAAAAATCCCAAGATGGGAGGCAAAACATTCACAAGCCTGATACTAGAAGGTGCAAACTAAGCTACTCCCCACGACCTTCTGCTAGCCCCTCCCAAGGATGCCTCTTTGTTCCGTGTAGACGTTCAGTGAGACAGAAACTCAAGGGGCCCCTACAAAATGCTACAGCATGTTGGAGACGTCTCTAGGTGTTGGGGGGTTGTGGGGGGCAAAAATTTAGTCCCTCAAAGAAAACAAGCCAGATTAGCAAGGTGTCGAGAAAAAAGAAAAAAAGAAAAAAAAAAACTCTAGTACTCTATCTAGACTCTGGTGTGTATTCGTCAAAGTGGGTCATTCTTGTCCTGAAAAGGTCTCTGTCAGACAATAATAAACAAGTCACTTGGGGTAATCCCTTTATATTCACCTGGCCAATGCGGTAGAGGATATTGAATGTAGATAGAAAATGGAGTACACGAAATTCACGAACTGCCAGACTAACCTGACAACGTTCACCTCCTACAGTAATCATTCTTTCAGCAAGACACAACAAACTCACGACAATGAAATGAAACGGCAAATCCAGAAAAAAACTCAAGAACAGAAAAAAAGGTCTCTGTCAGGCTAAATCCCCCGACAATATTCGCAAGGTCCCATGGCAGGCCAACTGCAAACCAAAAAAAAAAAAAAGGGTTCCCTGGGAACCGAGACAACAACCCCCAAAAAGGCCCCCCAAAAGACAGCCCCACCCCTCCTTCATCCAAATACACACAAATACAAGTACAAAGTCACTGAAATAAGACTGAAAGTGACCTGTTCCCTCACCCAAGCAAAAGAAACAAAGATACCATTTCTACCACGTGACCAATGTTAGTGATAATTACATTCAACAAAAAGGTGAATCAATCTGGCCCGTGCCCTGTGATGGGAACTACGAGTGTGCTGTTATACTGCCCTGCTCTCCTCCCGTCTTAATTATCTGCGGGGAATCTGATAAGTATGAGTGTCATTCCATGCCATAGTGGGATATATGCATATTTGTTTGGACTGGAAGTGTATTGATAACCCACAACAAGCTGTATGGAAATAATGAATAAATAAAGGTAAGCAACACAACCAACTAGATAAGTAATAGAGTACAAGTGGGGCTCAGAGTAGGGGAGTGCATTAAAACTTAAAAACAAACACACAACACCTGCAAAAACATGTAAATATGATCGAACAGTGCAACAACAAAAATAACACAACAAACCAATACACCACATTCAATGCACACACACACACACACACACACACACACACAACACACCCGGCACACCACAAACACACACAGCACACACACACACACACCCACACACCACTCACCACCCACACACAACCAACACACGTCACCACACACACACACAACACCACACATACACACACACACCTGAACATGACACACTTACAGCCATTCACATCGATTGCCAACTACACCCAGACTACACACCTGTGGTAGAGATGTCAAAGCAACCATCCAGACACTACAGCTGCAAAACGGGGGCAGTGATAAAACACATCCAAGTTACGTCAATGTAGCCAGGCTGTCCACATACGTTCGTCCATTTGGAGCTGCCGAAGCTGACAGCTGATGTTTTCACAAAAAGAGAGCACGGTTTGGTGGGATGTGGATTTTAAAAAACGTGCTTAGAAAAACTTTCTGTCCGTCCCACCCGCAGTAAAACAAACGGTACCAAAAGTTGTCAGTTCAGGGAGTGCAATGAGGCAGTGGAAGGGAAAGGTTGGGTCGCACATTCCCATATTGCTATTCCACGATTAGATGACATTTTCTACCAGTTCTGCTGCCCATCACCGGCCCTTTAAGTCGTGAGACTTAACCTTTACCTGTCACCACACTAGAAGTAGGAGATAAAGGAAGAGACGGAGGAGAGTAGGAGAGAGGAGAAGGTAAAGAGGGAAAGAGAGGTGACGGGAGGGTACGCGCAGTGCCGCCGTCCAATGCTTCCAGTTGCGACTGATCTGTCTAATGTGGACTCCTAAGTCGTAATGGAGGGTCAAGGGTGTGTGGAGGAGTGTCAAAGTACAAATTCATCGAACTCGGATTTCTATAAACAAAACAACACTCCTCTCACCTTCCAATTAACATGTCCGCCCACCGGAGCAATGACGAATCTCTCTGGGAACAGACTGCCGCGTGTGTCGATTTCGGATTTCTTTGTCTGCAACGATGTAAGAGGTGGTGTCTCTTCCCCCTTGACACCCCCATCGTCCTCTTTGACCTTCTCTTCTCTCCTTGTCCTCACATTGTTATCCCTCCTTTCTGGCCGTAGGTCTGTTCGGATGAATCCAGTGTGCTTTCTGCAGTGGCCGGCCGGCCTCTCACCGCTTGTCAGGTAAAGGTTGGGTTTATCCCTTGTCGAATTCGCTGCAGTTGCTCGTTAACGTAAACTGACCACCTGCAAGTATCATGAAAAACACATGTAAGGTGAGTGCACAGAGTACAGAGTACTGTCAGGCAGATGCGTGTAAGAGGGAGAGGCGCTTAACCCATGGAGGGGCAAAACACCAGTACTATGTGGCTGGGGAAGAAGTAAAGACACGACAATAAAAAAGTATAAGCACAAAACCACCCTTCAATGTAAAAAAAACAAACCAACTGCAGGAACAATACTACGCTTACACTGACACAGGCTGGAAAAATACGCGCGTCAAGGCATAGATAACAGCGCGTCTCACTGTGTGCATTCGCTGCTGGGTGCTGTGTAGAAGGACGCAAAAAAAAAAAATAAAAAAAAAAAAAAAACGCAGATCAAGCTCGTTGAAATGTGTGATACTGTGTACTCCGCACAAGTCCCCACATGGCCTTTATGTTGCTGAGGTGAGTGTTTACCATTGGGCAAATAGTCAACAAAAGAGATGCCCTTTAGGTCTTACAACCTTAAAAAAACATCAGCAAAGCAGCTAACAAACATTTAGGCAAGAGGCTGAAATGCGGTGTCACCAGCCGTGCAGTTCAAGTCAGCGATCATGACAATTGGTCGGATCAACAGTTAGAAACCTGAAGAGAAAGCACAGTTAGCGTTGAGAGAGTTGTTTGATGTAAATTTTTCTGGTTGTGCAGAGACAGACCGCCCATTCAGAAGATCTGCCGACCGGGTGGATCAATGGGCATGTGGCAAGCTAGAAACCCCCAACGCCGCTTCATCGCTAGGAAGAGTCGGCTCTGGCTCGAAAAAGGGGGTAAGGGGAGCCGGGATTGAGAAGACCGTCCCCAAGTACGCGAAGGGGAGACACAACGTGTCAAGAGAAGAGAAGAAAAGAAAAGAAAGAAAAAGGAAGAGAGAGAGGAGGGGAGGGGGGAAGTCCGGCCAGCAGGGAGAGGAGTCGCATCTAGAAAACACACAAAAAAGGCTCGGTCGGATGTCAAACGGCAACAGGTGCAAGAGGGACACCGGTGCAAAAAAGAATATAAATTGCGTGAAAAGAAGGGAAAGGTCGATGGAGCAGTGTTCAAGCAGAGTCTCTGGCGTGAGCCTTGCTGTTCCAGGTGGACGCGCGGTGTCACAGGAGAGAGAGGGCGACGTGTGTGGTGTGTGTTGTTCACCTGTGGCGCACTATCTGATCGCAACATACGCAGAACACCGAGCGCTGGACTAAGCCCCTACTAGAAGAGAGAAGAAGACAATAATATAGCATTCGCCTCCGCGAGTCCGCATCGTGAGCTCTCCTCCAAGGGGCCCACCACATCGTCACAATTGACGATCCCCCAGTGGACACTTGGCCTAAACCGTGATCCCAACGGACAAACCAAGGTCACAGTGGTCGTGGACCAGGACATCAAAAACTGAGGTCGGAGGCGCATGGAGAACCGGATAAGCATGAAGGTCCACAGAAATCTGAGACTAGTTTGTTTTTGTTTTTTTTACAAAGATGTATGTTATCGATGATGCATGGGGGGGGGGGGGAGGATGATAAAGATATGCTACAGATTTCCATTTCTAAATCGAGGACTACGTGACAAGGCTATACTCATGCACTTCCTTTCATGAATATCCGCATCACCAAGGCATCTACCAGGGCCACAAGATAGATCCAGCACACCTGCATTTGTTGCATCGGGAATTTGGAGCACACACTCCCAGAACGCGCATCCAGATAAGTGAATGACACTTGACATCTGCTTGGTCCCTGTACTATCCCAAACTGACCCTAGCAAAACCAAACCACTCATGGTAAGGGAAGACCAGTCAAAAGGCCGAAAAAATCCCTCATAACTATGATCGGAATAACGAACGCGCAAAGCAGCAGACCTCCCAGTATGGGAGTCCACCATGCACTAACTGCCACTTTGCATGTGGTAGCTGGTCTTAAAAAGAATTTATATCAGATGGGCCAGGTGACCAGCCTTTAAAAACTGATTTCTGGGGACCAAGGATTGGCCTGTTCAACAAACAAAAGATAGAAGAAACCCTGGCTAATAAATGAATAAATCATAATAAATGCCCAATCTTATGATGCATTGTAAATGGTG
>JADBJO010012746.1:55000-56169 GCA_016801955.1 Conus betulinus | reverse complement strand
GTGAGTTCAATTGATCAATCCAGTTTCAGATTTTGCAGGGTGAGTGAGTTCAATACAGTTTCGATAACCTTGCAGATGTAAGGTGAGTCAGATGTAAGGTCATCACAAGACAATACAGTTTCAATAACCTTGCAGATGTAAGGTGAGTTCAATACAGTTTCAATAACCTTGCAGATGTAGTGTGTTCAATACAGTTTCGATAACCTTGCAGATGTAAGGTGGGTGAGTTCAATTGATCAATACAGTTTTCAATAACCTTGCAGATGTAAGGTGAGTTCAATACAGTTTCGATAACCTTGCAGATGTAAGGTGAGTTCAATACAATTTCAATTTGCATGTAAGGTAACCTTTCAGATGTAAGATGTAAGTGAGTTCAATACAGTTTCAATAACCTTGCAGATGTAAGGTGGGTGAGTTCAATACAGTTTCAATAACCTTGCAGATGTAAGGTGAGTTCAATACAGTTTCGATAACCTTGCAGATGTAAGGTGGGTGAGTTCAATTGATCAATACAGTTTGTTCAATAACCCTTGCAGATGTAAGGTGAGTTCAATACAGTTTCCTTGCAGATAACCAATTGATCAGACAGTTTCAAGGTGCAGATGTTGAATACAGTTTCGATAACCTTGCAGATGTAAGGTGTGTTCAATACAGTTTGTGTTCAACAACCTTGCAGATGTAAGGTGAGTTACAGTTCAATACAGTTTCAATAACCTTGCAGATGTAAGGTGGTGGAGTTCATTGATCAATACAGTTTCAATAACCTTGCAGATGTAAGGTGAGTTTCAATACAGTTTCGATAACCTTGCAGATGTAAGGTGAGTTCAATACAATTTCAATAAAACCTTGCAGATGTAAGATGTGTTTTCAATACAGTTTCGATAACCTTGCAGATGTAAGGTGTGTTCAATACAGTTTTAATAACCTTGCAGATGTAAGGTGGGTGTGTTCAATACAGTTTCAATAACCTTGCAGATGTAAGGTGAGTTCAATACAGTTTCGATAACCTTGCAGATGTAAGGTGCGTTCAATACAGTTTCAATAACCTTGCAGATGTAAGTGAGTTCAATACAGTTTCGATACCTTTCAGATGTAAGGTGGCAGATGTAAGTTCAATTGATCATACAGTTTCAATAACCTTGCAGATGTAAGGTGAGTTCAATACAGTT
>JADBJO010012746.1:45000-47500 GCA_016801955.1 Conus betulinus | reverse complement strand
GCGGTCTTTCCTTTGTACAGTTACCGACAGCGGTCTTTCCTTTGTACAGTTACCGACAATGGTCTGTGCTATCCTTAGTACAGTAACCGACAGTGGTCTGTGCTTTCCTTTGTACAGGTGCCGACAGTGGTCTGTGCTTTCCTTTGTACAGTTACCGACAGTGGTCTGTGCTTTGCTTTGTACAGTTACCGACTGTGGTCTGTGATTTCCTTACTACAGTTACCAACAGTGGTCTGTGCTTTTCTTTGTACAGTTACCGACAGTGGTCTGTGATTTCCTTTGTACAGTTACCGACAGTGGTCTGTGCTTTCCTTTGTACAGGTGCCGACAGTGGTCTGTGCTTTCCTTTGTACAGGTGCCGACAGTGGTCTGTGCTTTCCTTTGTACAGTTACCGACAGTGGCCTGTGCTTTGCTTTGTACAGTTACCGACAGTGGTCAGTGCTTTCATTTGTACAGTTACCGACAGTGGTCTGTGCTTTCATTTGTACAGTTACCGACAGAGGTCTGTGCTTTCCTTTGTACAGTTACCAACAGTGGTCTGTGATTTCGTTAGTACAGTTACTGACAGTGGTCTGTGATTTCGTTAGTACAGTTACTGACAGTGGTCTGTGATTTCCTTTGTACAGTTACTGACAGTGGTCAGTGCTTTCCTTTGTACAGTTACCGACAGTGGTCTGTGATTTCCTCTGTACAGTTACCGACAGTGGTCAGTGCTTTCATTTGTAAATTTACCGACAGTGGTCTGTGATTTCCTTTGTACAGTTACCGTCAGTGGTCTGTGATTTCCTTTGTACAGTTACCGACAGTGGTCTGTGATTTCCTTTGTACAGTTACCGACAGTGGTCTGTGATTTCCTTTGTACAGTTACCGACAGTTGGTCTGTGCTTTCCTTTGTACCGTTACGGACCTGGTCTGTGCTTTCCTTTGTACAGTTACCTACAGTGGTCTGTTCTTTCCTTCGTATGTTACCAACAGTACAGTTACCAACAGTGGTCTGTGCTTTCCTTGGTGCAGTTACCGACAGTTGTCTGTACTTTCCTTTGTACAGTTACCGACAATGGTCTGTGCTTTCCTTTGTACAGTTACCCACAGTGGTCTGTTCTTTGCTATGTAAGATATGGACAGTGGTCTGTGCTGTCATTTGTATAGTTACCGACAGTGGTCTGTGCTGTCATTTGTATAGTTACCGACAGTGGTCTGTGCTGTCATTTGTATAGTTACCGACAGTGGTCTGTGTGGTTTCCTTTGTACAATTACCGACAGTGGTCTGTGCTTTCCTCTGTACAGTTACCGACACTGGTCTGTGCTTTCCTTTGTACAGTTACTGACAGTGGTCTGTGCTTTGCTTTGTACAATTACTGACAGTAGTCTGGGCTTTCCTTTGTACAGTTACCGACAATGGTCTGTGCTATCCTTAGTACAGTAACCGACAGTGGTCTGTGCTTTCCTTTGTACAGGTGCCGACAGTGGTCTGTGCTTTCCTTTGTACAGTTACCGACAGTGGTATGTGCTTTTTTGTACAGTTACCCACAGTGGTCTGTGCTTTCCTTGTACAGTTACCGACAGCGGTCTTTTCCTTTTGTACAGTTACCGACAGCGGTCTTTCCTTTGTACAGTTACCGACAGCGGTCTTTCCTTTGTACAGTTACCGACAATGGTCTGTGCTATCCTTAGTACAGTAACCGACAGTGGTCTGTGCTTTCCTTTGTACAGGTGCCGACAGTGGTCTGTGCTTTCCTTTGTACAGTTACCGACAGTGGTCTGTGCTTTGCTTTGTACAGTTACCGACTGTGGTCTGTGATTTCCTTTCCTTACTACAGTTACCAACAGTGGTCTGTGCTTTTCTTTGTACAGTTACCGACAGTGGTCTGTGATTTCCTTTGTACAGTTACCGACAGTGGTCTGTGCTTTCCTTTGTACAGGTGCCGACAGTGGTCTGTGCTTCCTTTGTACAGGTGCCGACAGTGGTCTGTGCTTTCCTTTGTACAGTTACCGACAGTGGCCTGTGCTTTGCTTTGTTTGTACAGTTACCGACAGTGGTCAGTGCTTTCATTTGTACAGTTACCGACAGTGGTCTGTGCTTTCATTTGTACAGTTACCGACAGAGGTCTGTGCTTTCCTTTGTACAGTTACCAACAGTGGTCTGTGATTTCGTTTGTACAGTTACTGACAGTGGTCTGTGATTTCCTTTGTACAGTTACCGACAGTGGTCAGTGCTTTCCTTTGTACAGTTACCGACAGTGGTCTGTGATTTCCTTTGTACAGTTACCGACAGTGGTCAGTGCTTTCATTTGTAAATTTTTACGACAGTGGTCTGTGATTTCCTTTGTACAGTTACCGTCAGTGGTCTGTAATTTCCTTTGTACAGTTACCGACAGTGGTCTGTGATTTCCTTTGTACAGTTACCGACAGTGGTCTGTGATTTCCTTTGTACAGTTACCGACCTGGTCTGTGCTTTCCTTTGTACCGTTACGGACCTGGTCTGTGCTTTCCTTGGTG
>JADBJO010012746.1:37500-40000 GCA_016801955.1 Conus betulinus | reverse complement strand
CTGGACGACATAGTTGCCTCATCCAGAATGAAGTTCAAGCCAAAGAAATCACGGAGTTTCTCACTGAGGAAAGGAAAAGTGGCCGAATCTGTGGTCTTCGTGTTGACAGCCAGGCCATTCCAACAATCACAGAAGAGCCAGTCAAGAGCCTTGGAAGATGGTATAATGATACCCTGAGAGACAAAGAGCAAAAGAAACCAAACAGATGTCGGAAGAAGACTTGGAGACCATTGACCAGTGTGGGCTCCCTGGCAAATACAAGGTCTGGTGTCTGCAGTTCATGCTGATACCAAAGCTCCTATGGCCTCCAAGATATACGACATCTGCACCAGCATAGTGGAGGCAATGGAATCCAAAATCAGTAAGTTCACAAGAAAATGACTTGGTGTCCCACACTGTCTGACTGACATAGCGCTGTACTGTCACTAAGCAAATCTGAAACTACCACTGAAATCCATCCTGGAGGAATACAAAGCAGGGAAGATCAGACTTCAAAGCATGCTGGAGGACTCAGGAGACAAGGTGGTTGAAGCAATCAAGCCCCAGCTGAAGACAGGCAGAAAATGGGAAGTTCAAGAGGCGATGGATTCTGCAAAAGAAAGTCTCAAGATCAGAGAAATAACAGGACACACACAGGCCAACAGACAAGGACCAGTGGTGACCAAAACTGAATGGTGGTCAAAGGTCAAAGGAATAACCAAAAGAGACATGATGATTCAGGAGATGAGAAAAAAGAAGAAGACCAAAAAAGACTCCAAAAAGCAGTCCAGCAGAGCCAGCAGAGGCAATGGACAAACGTGGGAGAATGCATCCCAAAGAAGTCTCACCTGGAATGACATTTGGCACATGGCCCCTCTCAGGATCAGCTTCATTCTCAGATCTGCATATGACCTTCTGCCCTCAAATGCAAACCTGGTGAAGTGGGGGAAAACAGACGATCCTTCATGCCCCCTCTGCCATGGAAAACAAACAGTGGAGCATGTCATAAGCTCATGTAAAGTAGCCCTGACTGAAGGAAGGTACACATGGAGGCACAACCAAGTGCTCAAAGAGATTGTACAAGCCGTCTGGGCTAGTACCAACACCACAAAAGGGAAAATCAGGACTCCAAAAGCACCCGCAACATTCTTCACGGCAGGAGGTAGCAAACCATGGCCAGGAACAACAGTGCCAGTCGGAACATGCAGGCAGAGTCTGCTGGATGGGGCAGATGACTGGAGTGCACTGCAGACCTTACATAATGGAAGTCACCCAGAGATCATCAGCAAGAGTGGCATGAGACCAGACATAGTAGTCCACTGTCAGTCAACCAAGCAGCTGATCATGATCGAGTCACGGTGTCACATGAGAACAGAATGAAGGCAGCTCAAATCTACAAGACTGAAACGTATGCTGATGTGGCAAATGGGAGCAAGGGGATTTGTAGGAGGAGCGTCTGCATACAGCCTCATGAAACAGCTCTCAGTTGCAGGGAGGGGAAAAAAACAGAGCCCTGAAAGCAATGGCAGAAGTGGCAGAGAGGTGTTCAAGCTGGATCTGGTCAAGGAGGAACAAAAGTGAACTTCATAAAGCTTAAATTTCCCTGCAAATATCAGGTGCCCCCCCAGTGGTTCAGTGGTTAGAGTGCGAGTCATTAAGTGGAAAATGAGCATGCCAAGACGGTCATGGGTTCGAATCCCAGCGATGCTCGTCCCAAGATGGAAAAAAAAAAAAAAAGGGCAGCAGAGGGACATCCGGAGTCATGAACCGGGTGTGGCCCAACCCCTCTAGAGTGTCAGGAGATAATGGCCGAAACACTTGCTTGAAGGGGGCTTCTCTTCTGAGGACTCTCTGCTGCCACGCTCTCCACGAGTTTCTTTCTACAAAGATTTTCGTGAATATGTCGGTAAGCTGCTCAATCGAATAAAAAGTGGTGCTCATCCTCACTGGAATTTGGTTTACATACTGGATTAAATGTTGCAAAAAACATGCTTTGTTTGCGTTTAGGCCTAACATTACGGTTTTTAAAACAAAACAAAACAAAAAAAAAACAAGAACAAAAAAAAAAAAAGCTGCCTGGGCACTTCTGTGCCATCTCTCGCTTACTGCTGATAAATGCTTTCAAGCTTGTTCAAAGCGAAAAAGAAAAATCGCGTTGTTCAGTTTCTTTCATAGGAGAGTGTCCGTTTTGTTAGAACGAGACAATCCGTTCATTTTTAAATTCAGAAATAAACATATTTTTGTTCTCTCCTTCATGATTCCGACGAACAACACCCAAGCCATTTTCTGTGTGTAGTTTCTTCACATTGGACACCCGGTAATATTCGCATTCTCCTAATATGAGTTCCATTTCTATTGCGAGTTCGTGTATGTCAAAAAGAGGACAGCTAAGGGCTTGGTGAACGCCCCTGTCAGACACCAAGTTGGACATTGGAATAATCACACTAATCACTTTTGTGTGTATACACGCCACAACTCAACTATGATGAACTCCATTTGATAGCTTTATGCAGTTTGACAT
>JADBJO010012746.1:0-32500 GCA_016801955.1 Conus betulinus | reverse complement strand
TTAGATTTTAGGAATATTAAGGTGCCCTGGCGGCCAAGATCTCACGATGATGAAGGGGAGTCCACTACGTGTAGTTCATGCTGATGAAGGGACTGGTGCAGATAGGAATGAAGTCCATTAGGCATACTGGAACATAAACTGTCTTGATAACAGTTAACTTTCCAGGACAACATGGAAATCGTTCACTTGACTTTCCAGATAGCTTCTCTGTCTGTCTGTCTCTGTCTGTCTGTCTGTCTGTCTGTCTGTCTGTCTCTCTCTCTCTCTCTCTCTCTCTCTCTCTCTCTCTCTCTCTCTGTGCGTGCGCGCCCGTGCGCGTGCGTGCATATGTGTGTGTGTGTGTGTGTGTGTGTGTGTGTGTGTGTGTGTGTGTGTGTGTCCCTCATATACGCACATAGTGCGATGAAGGATTAACACAACTTTATTAAAGAATTTCTGGTTGGCCTGTTGCAGATTAAGATCTGATAGTAGTGTGGCATCCCATGGGTAAAGGGTAAACTCTCTCTCTCTGTCTCTCTGTCTCTGTCTCTGTCTGTCTGTCTGTCTGTCTGTCTCTCTCTTTTCTCTCTCTCTATCTCTCTATCTCTCTCTCTCTCTCTCCTTAACAAATACACGGTAATAAAAGAACACTCTGCTGATGTCTCAGAAACTGTTTTGCCTTAGCTATTCCCGCTGAGATGCAGCTTGCCCAGGCGAGGAGGGGAGATACTGACATCCGCAGGGCTTGTCAGAAAATGCGTGCAGCACCTCGGAGATGCATCTATTGAAAGGTTGAAACTTTACTGTGTGATTCCATAGTACATTAGGATGTAACTGTTCTAGGCTGCGAAAAAAAAAAACCATCACAAATTGATGCCTCTGAAGAGATTTGAACTGTCAGCTTTCTGTTTCGCCGACCGAGATGCCAAAGATTGCACTACAGCAGTTGATTTTGTTGTTTTTCTTTTCATACAAATAGACGCAAATGTGTGCAAGCACACAAACGCTGACTAACGGTACCAAACCGACATACAGATGTCAAAGTTCGATGCCTTTTGGTGTGACTGCATTCAGAAACACGTCATTGGTAGGTTGGGCTTCAGGGGTCAACCTAAAAAGAGTGTCCTGGCCCCGTCATGTGTGACCACATTCTTTGACATGGCTCGGTGTGAGTGGTAAGTCTCTATGCCGAAACGATTCATTGCATCGACGCTCTGCATGGATGGAGGCCACCAATCAGGGTCTGGAACAGTCGTGACATCACGAGCGTGGCAGCAGGGTTTCCCGGTGGAGCTGATGACTGAATGTGCATGCGTAGCAGAAGAAAAAAGACATCCTGAGATTACTAGGAAGAGTGACATGAGTTCGGTTAGTGTATTCCACTCAGGTTCATCACAACATTTGATTCTGATCGAGCTCACATGTGAAAACAGAATGGAGGAAGCCTACATCTATACAGCTGAGAGGTAGGAAAGTTTACCGAGCAGCTTGAAGGCATCTGGCTTCCGAGCCAAAGTCCTCCCCACAGAGGTTGGAGCAAGGCGGGGTGGGGGGGACGGAGATACAGGCGCATCTGCCTGTGATATAAAGATTTCCGGTGAGAAGAGGGCCAGTGCCTAAAAGGCAATGCCAAGGGCAGTTGAAAAGAGTTCCAGCTGAATCTGGTCGAGGAGGAACAAAAGTAAACCTCATACGGCTCAAATTTCCCAAGTTAGAACAAGTGCCCCACGGCAGAGTGGGTGATACATCCACCTACAGAGGCAACACTTTGATACGTCCACCCATTCGGAAATTGTCAGCATCAAGGAAAACAATGTCAGCGAAAGGACATCCAGGAATCATGACCTGGATGCGGCCGGGCCCCCTTAGAATGTAACAAGTCCATGGCCGAAATGCTTGCCTGAGGGGGGTGGGGTGGGGGTGGGGGGGGGGAGGGGGGTATCAGGGAAAGGGCTTCTCTGAAGACATTCCGCTGTCAAGCTCTACCACCACTTTCTACACATCAGTTCACGCCGTGGACGGACGACCAAAGGTCAAGGCGTCCAACCCCATTACACACGTCATGGGATATTTCAGCCGTGGCCAGCTCATGGCCACAACGTTTGGTATCCTTGTGGCTCTGACGGCAAGTCAGGGACCACGCTGCTGAGTGTCGTTCAATATCAGAGAGCAACTCTGTGAGTTTTGCTCAAATTTGCTGACCTGCACTACAGTTGTTTGCGTCTTTGCCATATTTAATTCAAGATGTACTCTGAAAGGAAGCGGTGAAGAAATCCTACAGTTCTGAATAAAGTTTCAAACCAAACAGTGAAGTTTTAGTATCGTTGTCCTCATCCTCAGTATTGAGGTACACAATAAGAGAGGATACCGTGTCAAATGTTGTCACTTATCATGCGACGCTGTCAAGGCGACCTCGGCTTGAATTTCTCCACCCCCATCCCTCACCCCTTACTCCTGTCCATGACGGACCTGAGGTACTTCAGTACCTTCAGATTTGTAGAGGCAGCGGTAGGAGGGAGGTGGGACGAGCTCTACGATTCAGTGAAACTGTGTCTGCAAGGATAGGCTGTACGATTAATGAGGACTGTATTTAGAAGGCGTGGTGACAGCTGTACGATTAATGAGGACTGTATTTAGAAGGCGTGGTGACAGCTGTATTATTTATGACCACTGTATTCAGAAGGCGTGGTGACAGTTGTATGATTTATGACCACTGTATTTAGAAGGCGTGGTGACGGCTGTATGATTTATGGCCACTGTATTTAGAAGGCGTGGTGACAGCTGTATGATTTATGACCACTGTATTTAGAAAGCATAGTGTCCGGTTGTATGGTTTATGACGACTGTATTTAGAAGGCGTGGTGACAGCTGTATGATTTATGACCACTGCATTTAGAAGGCATAGTGTCCGGTTGTATGATTTATAACGACTGTATTTAGAAGGCGTGGTGACAGCTTTATGATTTATGACCACTGTATTTAGAAGGCTTCGTGTCCGGTTGTATGATTTACGACGATTGTATTTAGAAGGCGTGGTGACAGTTGTATTTATTTTTCTTTCTTTCTGCGTATGCAGGCCGATACTCCTACGGATACTCCCTGTGTAGACGGGCAAGTATTAATCCCAGCTACCCAACAAAGGGAGTAGAGTTTTGTGTGTATGACCGTTTTTTTTTTAAAATTCCGCCATTAAGGCAGCCATACTCCAACTTTGGGGAGGGTGCATGCTAGGTGTAACGTGTCATCCATACCAACGGCCAAACTGGCCTTCTCTTCCGAAAGTTGGTGATGGGATTTTACATGTGTGCAAGATGTTATGCGTGCGTTCACATACGGAACCTCGGTTTATAGTCTCATTCGAAGGACTGTATGAGAAATGGAGTCAGCACCAATGTTAACTCCGAGGGCAAAATCCCCCTGTATCGAAACAGTACTGGCGCATGATTTATGACGACTGCAGTTAGAAGGCATTGTGTCTGCTTGTATGATTTATGAAGACTGTTTTTAGAAGGCGTAGTGTCCTGTTGTATAATTTATGACGATTTTATTTAGAAGGGGTCGTGTCCAGTTGTATGATTTATGATGACTGTATTTAGAAGGCGTGGTCACTGGTTGTATGATTGATGGAGACTGTAGGTGGTGGGATGGTGTGACAGCTGTATGATTGATGAGGACTGTAGATGGAGGGATGAGCTGACAGCTGTATGATTGATGAGGACTGTAGATGGAGGGATGAGGTGACAGCTGTATGATTGATGGGGACTGTAGTTGGAGGGATGAGGTGACAGCTGTATGATTGATGAGGACAGTAGTTGGAGGGATGAGGGGACAGACTGTATGATTGATGAGGACTGTAGGTGAAGGGAAGTGGTGGCAGCTGTATGATTGATGAGGACTGTCGTTGGAAGGATGAGGTGACAGCTGTATGATTGATGAGGACTGCAGATGGAGGGATGAGGTGACAGCTGTATGATTGATGAGGACTGTAGTTGGAGGGATGAGATGACAGACTCTATAATTGGTACCTACAGATTTGTAGAGGCAGCAGTAGGGGGGGGGGGGGGGGGGGGGGGGGGGGGGGACGTGGGACGAGCTCTACGATTGAATAAAATTGTGTCTGGAGGGACGTAACCATGGGCTGTACGATTCATGAGGATTCTATTCAGAAGGCATGGTGACTGTTGTATGATTTATGACGACTGTGCGTCAGCTTCGCAGAGAAGAAGACCCTTGTTAAGGCTCTGATGCGACCACAACCCACAAGGGATGCTTCCATCTTCTGGAGAGACAGGAGCAGGTGGTCATTATGAGACTCAGAACTGGCCACTGCCGACTCAATGGCCACCTGCATAGGAAGCTGAAGCTGGCGCCTTCCCCCTCCTGCTCCTGTGGTCTTGAAGACCAAACACCAGAACACGTCCTACAGACCTGTCCCCTTCTCAAGGGACTGAGAGAAACCGTGTGGCCAACGCCGACTCCGCTGCACACGAAGCTCCACGGCTGCCGACAAGACCTGGAGAAAACGGCTACATTTATCAACGAGGCTGGGCTGACGCTGTGAGGCGAACGAAAACAGTTACGTACTTAGTAATGTTCATTTAGATGCTTGATGTATATCTATTCCATCCATGCTTTTCCGATAGAACATATCCTACATATGCTTGTTTATAGCAGTCTGATAGTTTTCATTATTTGCTGATTTACTTAGTGTGTACATTATGTATTTAAATCTTCTGCTGTTGTTTTCAAACTTAATTGAAATAGAAAAAGTAAATTATCATATATTCTAAATCAATGATTTTTTTAAAAAAAAATTCGATGACATTGTTGACACTTTCTGTTTTCCCACAGGATAATTTGGTGTGTGTCTCTTTTTCTGTAATTAGATCGTTAAAACTCTTTCATATCTTGCTATGTTTTGTCGGTATATTCATATTTTTTTTTTTTTTTCCTTGGGGAGAAGGGAATGGGCGTGGGGGTGGGGGCGTTGAGTATTAGCCCAACACGCTGGTCTGATCTGTGGTACCTAACTAACACTGTCTGTGCTATTATTATCATTGTATGTGTGTGTGTGTGGTGGTGTTTTGAGAGAGAGAGAGAGAGAGAGAGAGAGAGAGAGAGAGAGAGAGAGTGTGTGTGTGTGTGTGTGTGTGTGTGTGTGTGTGTGTGTGTGTTTGCATAGGTGGGTGGGCATGAACCTCTGTGTGGGTGTGAGTGGGGGTGTGTGTGCGCGTGGGGCAAGTGTGCGCGCGTGCGTGCATGCGTGCGCGCGCGCGCGCGTGTGTGTGTGTGTGTGTGCGCGCGCGCGCGCGCGCGTGCATAAACACACAGAGATGTTTATCGATATAAATGTTTCTTGCGCAACGATCCATTAAAATCTACGACTAGCGTACAAATCCTCGTTAATGTGTTTTTCAAATCCTGTTTTCATGCAATCTGAACATTGTGGGAAAAAATGTCGCCTTTTTCAGTCTTGTTTTCTTTTTTCTTCATTAGCTTCAAAACATATTTCTAAATCATCAGAATAGAAAAGAATGTTTGCGTGGCTTAATCATTTTAACTCTCTCTCTCTCTCTCTCTCTCTCTCTCTCTCTCTCTCTCTCTCTCTCATTTCTTTATTTTGACAGACTTGCAAGAATTTGTAGAACTACGTTCTGTGGCGACTATTGCTGTGATTATCCGGACTGCCAGTGTGTCTACAAAAACAGTGTCCTCATATGTGATAATTATAAAAATAGCAACTTTTTGTAATTGTGTAAACAAACTGATTTTTTTCAACAAAGAAGGTAAAAACGGAACACCCAAAACAGTAAACATATAAACCTCGGGCTCAAGTAGGTACACCTTTATAGATGTGACTTGTTTGACAAGTGCCCAAATAAAGAGAGACAACGAATGAACAAATCAACAGATATTCACTTTCCAATGAAACTTAAATAAAAGAGCAATTTGTTCGTCATCCCAAGTTTGAACAATTTGCACTTGTCAGGCAGCATTTTCGCCAGTGTGACATAAAGTGCATTAATAGATCATTTGAAATGCAATATTCACGGTGCACCAATGAATCTAATTTACCCATACGTTAAGGGCATTCTAGATTCAAATCCAATTCTTTGCAAATCTCCTCTGGGGAGGGACGATAACTGGCGCTGACTCCTCAGCACGCAGTTATCGTCCGTAGGCGACACCACTGAATAGCGCCGCCGTGACTTGGCTCTGCCGCAGCGTCTCCTTCAATGACTGCCTCCTGGCGACTTGATAATGACAGCTTCTTGTGGAGTGCCGGCACCAGGGTACTGGGACAAACCAGATTATAACCGGAACTACGAGCTAGAATGAATGGTTTGGGAGTAATGCTACTACTGCAGTAGCGCGATTGACGAGACAGAAAATAACAGATTTCACGGCAAAAGCGAGTTTAGGGGCTCCGTACTTTCTACACTTCAAAAACGAGACTGAAAAAACAAAATCGTGGGAATACTTCTAGCTTCACATTCTGCGAACACTTTGCGTCTCTACCCCCACCTTGATCATGCCAGGTCCAGATACCAAAATGCTGATACCAAAGTTACAGAAATTTTTTTTACCTGATCGATCCTTCAAAGCTACCCCGCAATTTCAGCAAGTTTTCTGTTGATATGGTGTTGATGTCATGTTATTATGACTACACTCTTAGAGTAAATAAGAGGTCCATTTTAATACTATCCATATTATCTGCCGATTTTTGTTTAAAACGACCACAGATAATAACATGTGCAAGAGCATTCCTTGTCTTTGTTTTCAGTATTTGAGAGAGAGAGAGAGAGAGAGAGAGAGAGAGAGAGAGAGAGAGAGAGAGAGAGAGAGAGAGAGAGAGAGAGAGAGAGAGAGAGAGAGAGAAAGAGAGAGAGAGAGAGAAGAACACACACACACACACACACACACACACACACACACACACACACACACACACACAGCGTGTCCGCGAAGAAAAACAAACCTGCAGGGAGAGAGCGTGACAACGGATCTTGACAGAAGACCCCCGCTCTCCTCCTCCCTCCCCCCTCTCCCCTTAATTGGAGAAGTCTTTATGCCCTGAACTTACGCTTTTAGGAGGCCAGACCGCGTCCACGTCATAAAACCCAGATACCCTTCTGCTGCCATTATTTTCCCTTTTTCCAGGCGCTGCCGAAATTTTGTTATCATATGGGCGTCTCATGTTGTGCCGACGAGGTGACAGCCCTAATATCGTCCTTTTTCCGGTCGGCTGGGCTATAAAACAACATTGTTTTCTATGTCTTTGTGGCCTTCATTTCTATAATCTTGGTGTCTCCACTGCGCTGAACTCTCTCTGGAAACTTGACCAGGTGCCTTGCCTAAAACGCCCAGGTCCCTAACCCTCAGTGCAGGGTGCATGGAAGCTGAGCTCACATGAGGCACGGTCCACATCCTTTTCCGTAATTCCATGAGTGGACGTTTGAAACATGGTGAGGAAATTCCCATTTCACATATCATTTTTATGTTGTTGTTCGATCGCTGTTTTATTCATGGGAGGCGCACCCCGTTCGATCTACGTGGTTGAAAGATGCTGTAGTTATATGAAAATAGCCTCTATTTAATCTGCTACTACTTTGATAGATGTTTTATTCACGAGAGATACAGACCATTTGGTCAGTCAATACTTTGGATGAGGAAGGTGTTATTCATGTTAAACGTAATCCATTTCATTTATCCTTTCTTTGCAGTCTCACACAGCGAGTGGGACTTGAGTTGTCCATGCAGTTTACAACAGAACCCATTGAAATCATTCCTTTGTGATTCGATTTACGTGACTGGAATGCAGACTGGCTCATCGTCATTGACAAGGAAAACGAACGTCGATGACAATGACAAATGCATATAGTCAAATCATACCTGTTATTTTCGTTATGATCATAAAACGTCAGTGAATATTGTCTTATGAATTTTTCTTAAAAGGGCGTGTGTGTGTGTGTGTGTGGGGGGGGGGGGGGGGGGGGGGTAAGAGGGACACATAAGCAGGGACAACTGGCCCAGGTCAGTGAAAAAAATGGTGGCCTAGAACTGAAAGCCGGTGTATGTAGAGAGCAACAACTTTCTATTCTGCTAATGCGAGGGAACAAACATTTTATTTTGCAGAGAATCTGGTCTAAGGAAAAGCTGTCTCAGTTCCTGTGCACACCTTTAAGTCCTTTCCTGTTGTGCGCCAGTTCATGAGCTTTGATTTCAAGTAAATACACGAAAATCTAAACACACGCTGCCCGCTTTTGCTTTCAGAAGCTCCGAGACTAGTAAAAAATATTATAGTTTTTCCTCAGGGAAATGTGGGTGAATTAAAAAAAAAAAAAACAACAACAAAAAACAAAACAAAAACAAAAAAAAACACGTTTTTGGCCGACGGCATTCTTGACATTAACATTATGCACTGGAAAATTCTGTTACAACCTTATAAGTGAACCTTTTCTTTTAACCATGCCAATTTGGGCAGGAAAAAAAATGGGAAAAATCATGAAGTATACGCTCTATGAGAGGCACAAAAGGTCCATGTTTTGTGTTGTTCATTTGCTGCTGACCTTTCTGCCCAAACGTTGCAGGATGCGCTGTATCTGAGTGTTTTTCTGTTGCTCCGAGGCCAAGTTCAACACGTACAGAACAGGATTCAGCGCCATGTTGACAGGCAGGACGAACGTTGTCACAGCAGAACGGATTCCCTGAGGCACGGACTGCTGTGTAGGCAACAGCAACACCAGGATACCCACCAGAAACCATCCACAGGCGTCAGTCACTGAAATGTTAATGGTACGACGAGCCAAGTTCAGCCGGTGAGATCTTTGAGGGTCGACCAGAAACACACATGGGGTCGGCATGAACGGGCGTTGTAGATGTACACCTGACCTGCCAGTGTCAGCCCCATCAGCAGAGTGTTCAACACGACAAAAACGCGCGTGTCTATAAGTAGAGTATCTGGAACATAATTCACTGGGAAAGGAACACAAAAGCTGGTTTCATGGTGGAAAGACCAAGGAGACAGATGTACTGCAATGGACAGAATTAAGCCCATCCCCCAACACAGGACGCTGAAGCTGATCACCTGTCTTCTGCCCCTCACCTGTAGGTCTGGCCGGGCCAGACTGCAGCAATGATTCACTGTGAGACACGTCAAGATAGAGGCAGACACCTGGACAGACAGCAGGTACAGGAAGCTGGATAAAGCACACCAGGAACTATGTCTCCACCACCTGTCCTCCCACAAGTACTGACCATGGAACAGCTGGTCAGCCAGACACAGCCCCAACAGATACACGCCCATCACCAGGTTCGATGCGAACAGCTGTGACATAAAGAGGACAACTCCAGTGTTGGTGTCCATTCTCCTCTGCACGTGCTGTGGTCTTTTGAGGAGGAAGAGGTTTGTAAACGTTGCCCAGTAGAACCAACGACGCCAAGACTGCTGTTATAGCGAATAGGGCAGACGAACGCAGCAGACTGTGGCAGATGAGGGGTGAGGCAGGGGAGTGACAGTGTAGAAGATTGAAGCCTGCCGGCAGGTGCTGAGGACAGCACAGTGTGGGGAGGTCGGTGTACACAGAGCGCAGCTTGTTCAGGGAGCTGAGCCAGTGACGTGGGAGTTGGTGCAGCCCACAGCCTGTCACGTCCAGTGTCTGTAGCTGTGGTGTGGGCAACACCCCGGTCACCTGCTGCACACCACTGTCTGACAGGTTGAGGACGGTCAGAGCGGGGAAACCCCTTCAACACCTGGACAGACAGGTGAGGCACGGGTACGTTTGACAGGTGAAGGATGCGCAGACTGTGTGAAAAGTTTGACACCAATGACTCGCTGCCTTCAAACATACCACCCAGTGGGTTACCTGTCAGCAGCAGCACTTTCAGCTGACTTGTTTGCTTCACCTGGTCTAAGGGTCACGCTGTGGATCCCGTTATAACTGACGTCCAGAATCACCAGGTTTGACAGTCGGGGAAGATGGAGGGAGATGAGGTCACAGTGCTGCAGAGCGACAAACACCAACATGGTGTGTTTTCCACAGATGTTCCAGCCTCAGTCCACTGTGGCTGGCATCCAGATAACGCACGTCAGGATAGTCCTCCACACCGACCCCCCCTCCTGCAGTGAAAAGACACAGACCCTGGCACGTGCAGCTCGTGGGACAGGGGTGATGGCAGAATCGTTCGTCATCATGCTGCGGACAATGGTTGAACCCGTCACACATGTGGTCAGCGTGCAGGCACACGTGGGAACCCCGGCACCGGTAATAACCTGGACACCTGGACTGTCACAGGCGACCTCGTCCTCGTGACCTGGACAGTCGTGCACGTCATTGCAGCGCAGAAACACTGGCAGACAGTAGTCCTCGCTGGTACACTGGAAGTGGGTCGTTGGACACGTGTTTTTGGATCACCGGGGGACATTAGA
Organism: Conus betulinus; assembly: GCA_016801955.1. Lineage (NCBI taxonomy): Eukaryota > Metazoa > Mollusca > Gastropoda > Neogastropoda > Conidae > Conus > Conus betulinus. The sequence goes on along the minus strand of JADBJO010012746.1, from coordinate 22,092 downwards.
AACCGATAGAAATGCGGTCTAGACGTGCGGAGGTTGCCAAGTTTAATGAGAGCAGGGGTCCACGGAGCCCTGATGTTTTCAAATAGTCTGTAGCCGAGAAGGGACACACTGTGGGTGCACATTTCTTCGTCTGCGGAATTCAAGCAGTTTGCCCCATAGAGGCACCAAACACTGGGAGAAAAACACTGTAGGTACAATTTAGATGTTTAAATAATTTTGTTTATCTTTTGCCGATAGAAAAAAAAAGACACACGAATATGGAGGAGGAGAAACGCATCACTCGTAAAGCAGACACACGAGGAAAGCTCTCTCTCTCTCTCTCTCTCTCTCTCTCTCTCTCTCTCTCTCTCTCTCTGTGAGAGAGGAGTGAGTGAGTGAGTGAGTGAGTGTGCGTGCGTGCGTGTGTGTGTGTGTGTGTGTGTGTGTGTGTGTGTGTGTGTGTGTGTGTGTGTGTGTGTGTGTGTGTGTGTGTGTATGTGTGTGTGGTGTGTGTGTGTGTGTGTGTGTGTGTGTGTGTGTGTGTGTGTGTGTGTGTGTGTGAAAACAACTGCAAACTGCGTGTAGACAGTTCACTTAAGTAATCTAGGGAACTCACACACGAACACACACACACACACACACACACACACACACACACACAAACTTCCGGTTCAACATGGCGGCTGATCTCTCCATGGACTAAATCAGTCGCACCAGAAGACCTATCATGGGCAGGACACGATACAAAAGGAAGCATGATAAGAAAGGAAATGTCTCCATAAAGTCAACCAGAGAACCACCGGAACCTTCTACAGAACCAGATCTATGTGCATCGATTTTTACATCGACTGTGAGATCTGAAGGGGAACAGTGCAGGCAAAACTCCAACTACTTTAAAATGTATGGAATGTTTAGATCTAATTCCCTGGTCATACACTGGACTCCCTAACTGCATGTTATGTGTGTTTTTGAAAACTAAACGAAAGTTTATGTGCGAAAACTGTGCATCAGGCTTAATGAGTCCTGAACTGATGAAAGAAATACAGCAAGAAAGAGGTGAGTCTGAACTTTAAGCTACGCACAGCAGTGTACACATCCGGTTAGGTCCGCCATCTTGGTTTTTCGTCTGCACTTCCGTTTGCGTGTTTTCGATTTTGTCGTATGCATACAGTGTCCGACTGTTGAGTTGAACCGAAACTTGTACAGTCACAGACTGTCTATTTGAGTGCTTAACTGCATCTTAACACATTTTGTCTCAACAATGACCGCGTACTAAATTGTCCCAATAGAGCTATTCTAATGAAGTATTTTGGCATCGCTTCCTACTTTGAGGGCAAGATTTTGCGTCCTTCGTTTCAGCACAAAGCTCTGTTGGTTTGTTGTGTGGACAATCAATCACCTACAGTCACATTTGTCATTATGCTTGGAGTAACGGTTCAGTATATGATGTGAGTGTATGATGTGAGTCTAAATTCAAGTGTTGCCAGACGACAAGGTTTACAGGAACAATTAAAGGTAAATTGAATCAGAATGTGACTTTTGGTGGGAGAGGATTTCCTGTCAGTGGCTTCAGTTCTTGGGATTTGACAAATACAAGTTTTGCAGTGACTTCTGTAGTGGTGACCCGTGTAGTCATGTTTTATCTGTGTTGTTGTTGTTCTTGTGTGTGACTGTGTGTGTGTGTGTGTGTGTGTGTGTGTGTGTGTGTGTGTGTGTGTGTGTTTTCAATTGTGTTGTATTGTCTGTGGAGTGAACGATTCAACAGGAGAGTTCAGAAGATCACAAAATTCTTTATTTCTTGTAATGTCAATAATTTGCAAATCCACAAGAACACATCATGACAATGCCATGCACACATATCAACGTCTATGTGATACTTGAATAGTAAATTCTGACATGCCAGCCCGTGACATGTTTAATTGTCTCAAAGAATATGAAAATATCTCATAAAAATGACTGGTCAAGGAGACAATGTCTCACTGGCATTTTAATTCCATCCCTGAGATGGGATGAAATATACTAGCATTGCTTCATAATCAACCACTGTTCAGCCCCTGTCTCACTCGTCCCTAAACGACGTACATAACTATCTTTGCTTTAGTTTGCCTAGATGTACAAAGAGTGCATTGATATTCATCACCGCCTGTTGTTTGGTCACACTGGACATGCACCCATCCTTCACATGAGTTGCACTGTCGCCAAAGTATTTCTTCAGCAGTGCCTTTATCCTCTTTGCACAGACATACAGCACAAACATTTGGTGTGATTTGACTAAGTTTCAGTTTTATTTCCTCAGTTTTGCTTTGAATCAGGTTTGCTAAGTCTAAGTCTACTTCTGCTGGTTTTCTTTTCGTTGCATAGAATTTTCTCTGTGCTTCAAAGTGTTTGTTTCCAGTAACTGGTTCTTTTACTTCAAACTTTATGTCAGGCTTGTCACATGTTCTTAATGCTTCAAAACCTTTGGCAATTGATAATGCTGATGAGACATTTGTAATAATACTTTTCACAGCATCAATGTTTTTTGTGTGTGCTTTGTAAAATCTATCAGATTATTCAGTGCTTGCAGTGCCTGTGTGTGCAACTGATTCAAATCTAAAGAACTTGGAGGATCTTTCTTGCATACATACTGTGCAAAATCAGTATCATTCCCAGTGAAATTTTCATCATGTGCATTCCTCTCATTGTCAGGCAAAATGTCTTCATCAGCCTGATCAGATTCCTCCTTTGAATTGTCACATGTTCTGCTGTTTGCCCTGGCCATTTGAACTGCATGTATATGTTTACAGGGTATCGTTCGAGTTAAAAAATCCACACATGTGCATGAAAACATGTGAGGGCAAACACCACAATCTGTGCAGGTCTGTTTACACTTGCATTCTGGACAGGTTTCATTTGGGATTACATAATACTGCACATCATTGCGCTCTGCAGAAAATACAATCCATTCATTACCATGTTTTTCAATATCTTTTATGGTCAAAGCACTCTTATGTCTGATAAGAATTTCACGGAGCCTGTGTGTCATCTTCCCCATATGGCATTTATACAGCTGTTCACAAGCTTTGTCTCTTGCAAGCTGGAGGAGAACGAAGAGGAGACTATCAACACGTTTGTTCTGCTTTCTTTGAAAAATAGATATCTTTTCAACACACGATGGAATGATTCCACATACATGTTGGTGTTCGCAAAAACACCCTTACGAAAACATGCTGCCCAATACAAAACTCTGTTTTCTCTGACGTATTCACTTTGGAAATAATTATGGAAATTTTGAAAGTTCTGGTTACAATATTCTTCAAATTCTGTCATTTTTTTCCGGGAAATTCCCTCCTCTACCTCACTTCTCAACATGCACAACATGTAATACAGTTGAGCCTGCTCCTCCGTATCTGGCACTGACTCTCTCAGTTTCTTTCTCCAAGCTTTATCCACAGCCCAGGTACAATATAATCTTCTCTTAGGCACTGGAAATACTGCACACCAGGCATTATAGAATGAAGATGCTAAGTCACTCATAAAAGTGTTTGTCTGATAATCCTCACCATTATTTGCTGCTTTAACAGCATGAAGAAAAACTTCAAGTATAGAAGTGTCTTCCTTGTTAGAAATTGCCCATGCTACAGGAATCCCCTCACCGAAATCATCAGCTACAAGTATGGTTGTCAAGAGGAATTGGTATTGTGTTGTGGAGTGAGTGGAGTCAATGAATATCATGTCACGAGAAAAATGTTTCATCATGTCTCTTTGGAATGCTGTTTGAATGCAAAGTAAAAAATCATCCTTCAGCAGATTATTACTGGGATCTGACTGCCCTTGCATTTTAAAATAAATAATGGGATTATCACTGTTCTCTTTTAACGCTTCAACCCAAAGCTGAACGCTGCATGCATCATTTGAATCCTTCTGAGAGTGAGAAATTTTGTATTCACGTTTTATGTTCTGTATATCTTTCCTTGTAAGTAGGGTGTCCCTGTCAATTGTACAAAACTGATCTCTAATTTCTCTAAGCAGCTTTGTATCTTCTACACCAGCAGATACCTTTGCAGCAACAAATGAGGGCATTTCAAGTGACAGTTTTAAATGACATAATTCTGTCTCGTGACCAGTGTGGTCTAAACAAAAGACAGCGGTAACTTTTCCAGTATGAATGTTATGTATGTTGTGACCGTCACGTGGCAAGTACATTTTCCTTTAATTTTTGATGTTCCCTGAGTTTTTATGTGTCTCTTGCGTTGGTCTGCTGGCACACTCTTTGCTACATTTATTTCAGACCCGATTACAGTAATACAACTCTGTAACATTTTCAGTCCCTTTCTCAGGCCCACGTTTGCTTGACAAACGAGTATTAGTAGTTTTTCTCTGTATCTGACCGCCAAACTTCAAATTCTTGTTTGCACTGGAATGTTTTTGACTGAATATTGAAATTTTTCCCATGTGCTGCATTGTAGTGATAAATCAACTGCTTCAAATTATACGCTACAAAGTCACACTGATGACAGTTACAATGTCCTGTAGTGTGGGGTACTTCCATACCAGGGTGGGATTTTTTTAGATGACGTACAAGGGCATCACGCCTGGAGAGATGAGCATCACAGTAGGGACATTCTCTGCTTGGTCTCTTTGCCTTTCGGAAGGAAGATGGATCAGTATCGGATCCACCAGTGGATCTTTAGTGGTTTTGTGATGGACGGGGGAATAGGCTCATTTGGTGGAGCACCAGAGGGAGCTGGCTCATTTGGTGGAGCACCAGAGCGAGCTGGCTCATTTGGTGGAGCACCTGAGCGAGCTGGCTCATTTGGTGGAGCACCAGAGGGAGCTGGCTCATTTGGTGGAGCACCAGAGGGAGCTGGCTCATTTGGTGGAGCACCAGAGGGAGCTGTCTTTGGTGGAGCACCAGAGGGAGATGTCTGTGGTGGAGTACCAGAGGGAGCTGTCTTTGGTGGAGCACCAGAGGGAGCTGTCTTTGGTGGAGCACCAGAGGGAGCTGTCTTTGTGGAGCACCAGAGGGAGATGTCTTTGGTGGAGGACACCAGAGGAGCTGTCTTTGGTGGAGCACCAGAGGGAGCTGTCTTTTGGTGGAGCACAGAGGGAGATGTCTTTGGTGGAGCACCAGAGGGAGCTGTCTTTGGTGGAGCACCAGAGGGAGCTGCCTCATTTGGTGGAGCACCAGAAGAAATGTCTTTGGTGGAGCACCAGAGGGAGATGTCTTTGGTGGAGCACCAGAGGGAGCTGGCTCATTGGTGGAGCACCAGAGGGAGATGTCTTTGGTGGAGCACCAGAGGGAGATGTCTTGGTGGAGAACCAGAGGGAGATGGCTCATTTGGAGCACCAGAGGGAGATGTCTTTGGTGGAGCACCAGAGGGAGATGTCTTTGGTGGAGCACCAGAGGGAGCTGGCTCATTTGGAGGCCAGAGGGAGATGTCTTTGGTGGAGCACCAGAGGGAGATGTCTTTGGTGGAGCACCAGAGGGAGATGTCTTTGGTGGAGCACACCAGAGGGAGCTGGCTCATTTGGAGCACCAGAGGGAGATGGCTTTGGTGTGGATGAAGTGTTTGAAGGGGCTGCTCCCCATGCAGGTTTCTTCTCCTGTGGTGGAGAGCCAGGAGGTGCTGCCTTCCGTTTCTGACCAGGTTGTGCTGTTGCTGGCAGAATGTAGTGCAAGTTCACAGAGCCCGACACAAACCATGCCATGATCACCCTCCGCAAATATCTTTCATATCGTGTGGGATTATGCAGGAACATCCTCTGCTGCTGACGGGGACCAGTAAACAAATTAAACAATCTTTCATCTTGTGCAGCAATGACAGCTGCAATGACTGCTATCACTCCGCAGACATTGCCACATGTCTGCAGAGGATAGTTCAAGCACAGAGGAGTGCATTGGTGAGGACCATTCTGTGCAGCAGTGTCGTGGGCCAAGGCAACCAGCATACTGGGAACACTACATCCAAAAAATTGTAAAAATGGTTGGACGCAGGTGCGAAAGTTCTGCGGGCATTCCCAACCCAGGCTGTCACAATAGATGGTTGTTGGGTTCCCCCTCGCTGCGATATCCACCACTGCAAGGGCCCAGTGACAGCCTGATCTTGACGCCGATGACACAAAGGTCCCCCGAGTGTCATTGCCGACATTCAAGATGAAGATTATTTTTTTTTTACATCACAGAGATTCCTTTTCTGCTGAAGCCCTTTGAGGTCGTTGACAGTGGCTGTGTTCAGGCAAAGAGCGACCGATGTCCTGGATGTTCGGTTAACTTGATCAAGCACCCAGACGATATGGCTTGACAGAAGCCAGCCCCCAGAACCCCCGAACACAGCACTGCCAACTCACTTGGTGTTGAAGCTGAAACCCACAATAAATATGCTGTATTTGTAGGTTATTGGCATTGCAGTAGACACAAAGTTGCTCTAGTGCCGTAAATTATGTTTACCAATAAATCAGGCACTCATTTCAATCAACATAATTCAAACACAGACCTCGATTATATTCATACAGCTGCACTATACCACTATATCAAAGAAAACAGTATCCAATCTCTTTCTATTCTAAAGTATGCAAATGGCATACCCCTTCAGCACATCACTTTTATACTAATACATGACAATACCATATTTCAGTTATCAAAATTGGTGCTGAATTCGGAAGGTGTAAAGGAAGCATCCAGTGTACAGCCAGGAACAGGAAACATGGGTTTTCTTCATTATCTTCTATGATATTTTTGGGTAACATAAATGGTCATTGTCCATATTGTTTTACTAAACCAAAAATGTTTCTCACATCATCACATAACCCGTAAACTTACCATACTCAGGAAGCATTACATTTGCGTCATTTTCAAAAATGATGTCACGAAACTGTGACATCAGATGGCACAGTGTGGCCCATTGGTCCTTCCCCATGGGCGGACACTCAAATGAAGCATTGAACCACCTCAGTTCTTTAGCATATTGGTCAGGCAATTGATCCTTTCCTCGATGCATGAGCATGTTCCGATTCATCTGCAAAGAGAACACATGGTTGATATACAAGTTTACAATTCATTAATCAGTCCACAAATGTAAAATCAGTCCTTGCACATTATTATAGTAATAAATAATAATAAACCAATGCTACCAGGGATCCGACATTGGGAGGTGGCTGAGTGGTTGCCGGTGCACTGGGGGGGGGGGGGGGGGGGGGGGGGGGGGGGGGGGGGGGGCAGGGGGGGGGGGGGGCATTCCTGAATAGCATTTTGACTCAAGGGAAACACACACACACACACACACACACACACACACACACGCACACACACACACACAAGTAAAATCAAGTAAATATTACACTGCTCATTCTTGGCATTCAACTTTAAAATGTTCACATTTCTAATATAAACTGCACACATTTCAAACTAGTTTGACACACACACACACACACACACACACACACACACACAGTACACACATACATACCAACACTGAACATATCAAGAAACAGGAAAAATGAATGGAAAGAAAATATATAAGCCACTTACTTTTTGTAGCGTGATCCATGCTCCTCGGCAAGTAGGCTATGTTGACGAAGCAGAAAAACAGATCAAAACTGTTAGAGATGAGTAATATCAACTTGCGTTTCGCAGACTCGTGTTTCGCGCAAAAAGATAAACCGAAAATAGAAGAGCAGACGACAAAACAAGAAGATGGCAGACTTTCGTCATCCATGTTTTTGACCAATCAGCGGCAGACAAAAAACCAAGATGGCGGACCTAACGGGATGTGTACACTGCTGTGCGTAGCTCCATGTTGAGTCTGATCAACGGGATAGACCTACTTTAGCGCTTGTGTTCCGATGTTGGCAACCAGACGAAAAGTGACCTGACGAAAGACAACAGTACAACGACCAAATCAAACACAGCTTCTCAGACAGAACTTCTAAAAACGAAAGAGAGTCTGATGAACGAAGTGAATGCGTCGATTCTAGATTTTAAAAAGACGGTCTCAAAAACAAATCAACGAGCTGCATGAAATAGTCCAGAGCGCGAACATGGCTGCGCGGTCGGCGGCGGACAGTACAACAAACGTCGTCGAGGCCCAACATGTGGCATCTGCTTGTGGGCGTAGCAGATACCACTCGTCTCGGGACCGTGTCACGGATGAGCAGCGGTGGGAGGCCGACATACTCGGACATTGTCAAGAGCAGGGCTAAAAGGTCTGCAACGAAGGGATCTACGGCATCTGATGACGTTAAAAACGATGACGCGAATAAAAATGACGCTAGGGGGATGGATGAGGGAAAAGAACATTCAGAAAAAGACAAAATTAATCCCCTTACGTGCTACAAGCAAAGAAAGAAATAAAGATCACCAGCAAAAACACGAACTTTCTTCACATTCATTGCAGTCTAGAGGTTCTATAGATTTACCCGAAGTTGTTGTATTGCACGACTCGGTGCTAAACGGTATATCCGCTCAAAGACTGGGTGCAGCTTATGGATTGTATATCAAGAAAAAGAAAACGACCACATTGATCAATGCAAGAAGGCTTTACTGTCTGACTCTATCGACAGTGCAGACGTATTTGTGCTTCATGTTGGGGTAAATGATCTCAAAGACACATCTGATCCAAAAGAAAAGGCATCTACTTTCATCAACTTCGTGAAAGAATTACAAAAGCGTTATCCTCAAACTCGAATTGTTGTTAGCAAGGTCGTCCCCAACTAGGATAAAAAAGCTAAACATCAAAAGAGAAATCTTTAATGACGAAATACATTGGTAACCTTTCCGGTCAAAATAACGTGTCGTTCGTGTCCCCACGAAAACATCACCAACAACATTCAGTACATGTGGGATTAATCCATCCCTCAGAAAGGGGTCTCAGCGTGTTCGCAGGCAACTTTGGTCGTCATCTTCATTACATGTACTGGAGAAAGCAAAGACAACCCGGTCATCGCTACAGCTCTCGTCGCCCCAGGGATAATCCACCCCGTCCACATCACCAGGGCAGGAGGAACTCTTTCTTACTGCGCATGGAACATCGGGGACGAGATTACCTGTACAATTACCGAGCCCAGTTAAAGTCTTCTGTCTACGTATTTCTGTTGGACTGCTATAAGGCTGCCATTTTCATAGTCGCGCATGATTGTTTATAGTACATTAGTCACTGTCCTGTTGATAGATTTTAGGTATTGCCACACTGAATTTCAGTTTTTGGTGTTTGCAAAGTGTCTATTTTCATTTTAATAGGCTATTACTGTGCTTTGCTTTATTGCAGTTTTCTTCTGTTGTAAGTCCAGTCGGCTCGTTTTTATGACTTCTGCATAATTTAGACTGTTTTGTTTTGACTATTGCAGTTGATTCGTTAATGTTGATTTTTGCTAAGGATTGTGCTTATGTAGTAATTCCGCTAATATTTAACACAAACACAGGCGCACACACGCAAGCAAGCGCGCACACACACGCGAGCGCACACACACACACACACACCACACACACACACACACACACACGCATGCATGCTACACACTCATACACATATACAAGTAAACACTCACTTCCTGTCTAATATCACTTTAAAGTGAAAAGACGTTAAATCGAAGAAGAAGAACAACAACACAACACACACACACGCGCGCGCGCGCACGTTCTTTTTCATATACAAGCTGCCCGGTATCCGACATCTCTGCCCATACATGATGCAATGGCTGGAAGATTACACCTATTATGACATATTTTCTTTAATTTCATGGGCCAAGTTATTACCACTGAATACTTATTGTTCGCTTTTTCCTCCTTCACAAACTCATTTCATTGGACACAACAAGTTTTTCATAGTGATGCGTTCTGGTTTTCTGTTCAATTTCAAGTTGTTTTTGAATAATGCATGTATTTTTCAACCTTACGCATATTACTAATTTCTCTCACGAAGCCTTTGATAGTGGGTTCGAATTTTGTTTATTCTTCATCCGTATGTCTAGCCCCCAAAAAATAATATGTTCAAACACGTCATCAGCATTTACATATTCATCGTCTCCAAATAGAGCCAAGTTAATATTAAACTTCAATCGGTTACAATGTTTACATTTTCTTTTGATCTTTTTCTATTCCCACCCCCTAGAAATGTTTTGCAAACTGATATCATCACAGGTAATGTTGAGTTCAATCATAGATCACGTAGAATTCCAATGTTTAGAAATAATGCAATATGTAACCAGAATATTATGATAGATTGTTACTTGGAATCCTTTCCAGTTTGGAGACATTTGTAATTTGGGTTGACTGGTTAGATTGTGTACTGTCTCGTCTTTCAAATGCGTGAGTATGGAATTTGTTGGCCCAGTTTGTGTATCCTCTATGTCGTCTTTGAGACATTTGCAATTGGAATTCACTAGTCAGTCAGTGTACTGTCTCATCTATAGATAATTATGACCGGTTCCCTCAGTTTATGCACTGTCTATTGTTTTACAGCTTTGTATAACTAGGATATAGTGGTCAGTGTCTGTACTGTATATTTCGCGTCTGAAAGGAAATTGTGACTAGGGGTTATTGCTCAGGCTGTCTACTGTCTATCTCATCTTTAAAATACTTGTCACTGGGATGTAGTGGTCAGTTTGTGTACTGGCTGTTCCTGTAAAATAATCATGTGTGTGCAGTGCCATAAACACCCAACGTGATGGGTAATGTGCGTTCTGAAGTGTGTGTGTTGAAGGTGTGGGAGATTAGTTTTGGAATAAATGTTTCAAATCAATCATTACGAGACTGCGTGGTGGTGCTTGGTCTGCAGTTGAGACGCGGGAAAAGTCACTTCTTTGCGAAGAATTGTGCCAACTGTGGTGTACAAACAAGACAACTCTTTGTCATGCCTTGTTGTTGTCTAATCTTATCTTGACAGTATGGTGAGGTGACTCACCTGTCCACTGTTTCCGCACGGAATGGGGGCGTGGGGTGGGCACGGCCGATAGGTGCAGAAATCTTCATCACCGCCATCATAACAGTCCTCTCGAGAATCGCACACCAGAGTGAACGGCACAACTTGCTTCTCCCGCTCACAGAGAAAGTACATCGGAAATAAGTGGGGGCGCGCTTCGCACCATGACGAAAGAGACGTGTCCCACGCAGGGTCCATGACGTCATCTGTGGCCAGGCAGCGACTTTCGACGTCACAAGCCAGAAATTTGAAGCTCCATTGCTGGTGAGGGCAGCGAATTAAAGCTGAGGAAAGTTGGTGTGGGAAGGTGGTTTCCATTCCCCAAGTCTGGCAGCGAAACGAGTGGGGGAACTTCAGATTGTTCTGATTTCTTTGACAGCTCACATATGTAATGTACAGTTCGTCCTTCTTTCGCTACATTCAGTAAGGTCAACATAGTCACCCAACGGTCATGTTTCACAGTACCACCACAATGGGAAGAAGCGACTTGTGTCTGTTCTCAAGAGCAAAACTCCTGATATTTGTATATGCTTACAGAAAATATATATGGACAATACGAATTATTCGCTCTTACATTTGTAATTCTCCGCACTGTCTCTCTGTATTTCCACCTGTTTCAAACGCGCTCACACACACACACACAAACACACACACACACACACACACACACACACACACACACGCGCGCGCGCGCGCGCGCGCGCGCAAACGCACACACAGAACAAAGTTATCCCGACAAACTAAGCAGGTTTTCGAAAGGTAGAATTGCTATTGAACACTTGGTCAAACTTACCACTCAAATATCAGTTTTCCAGGAGACAATGTTTACTAGCAAACTTTTTGATATCAATAAAGTCTATGATCAAGTATGGCACTCTCGTTTGTTTTATAACTTAAAGAGATTGGATTATCAGAAACATGCATGATTTTATTAAAGACTTCTTAGAAATAGATATATTAGAATAAAGGTAGGGAACTCCTATTCTACAAGAAGAAAATCACACATGGGCTTCCTCAGGGTCTGTTATTACGCCTTTACTTTTTACTATTCTGATGTACGATTTACCCACAAAACTTAATAAAGGTATAGAGCTAGTCCAATATGCAGATGACATATGCATATGGATGAAAGTGACATTTAAAAAATGTGCATCTGTCAGATCACAAAAATATATTAAAAAGCTATAAAAAAAAATTACCTTTTCTGTTTACATGACTGAAACGGTTTGCAAATATCACTGAAAAAACACACATGATGTTATTTAATACTGGATCGATCCAGTTAATATGCCTTTTATTCAAGTCAACGGCATACCCATCAAATAAACAAAAATAGTGAAATTCCTTGGAGTAAATTTAAACATCAAAGTTGTCATGGAATTTTCATATAGAGCGAATTCAAACAAAACTCGAAAAACTTTAAATCTGTTAAAGATTATTTGCAAGCATGCTTGGACTCAGGACACAGTTACTCTTTTGCACCTTTCTACTGCACTGGTTAGATCAAATTAACGTATATGAGGTGTTTTCCAGTGCACCCAAATACTCAAAAATACTTTTAAGTATTGATTCCAAAGCATATAAGATAGCCATGGGAAACTACCAGTCCCTGCATCTTGTACAAAAGCATACAGTGCTGCTGGGATATTACCACTGGAAGAGTATAGGAATCTTGCATGCACCAAATTTGTTATAAGAAGTTCTGCTATATACAACAATATAGCCCTGAAATAAAATATTAAATTGGACACTGATTTTCCCAAAAGGGCTAAAAATATATCATCTCAAACGACTCTAAGAACATATACTTTCTCGATTTTAGAATCCACAGATATCAACTAACATCTATTGCAAAAAGATCTTTTGTGTCTCCTATCCCTCCCTGGAAACTAATACAGGGACATTTTGATATTGAGCATACAGATTTAACAAAGACTGAAAATACTAATTTGCTGTTATCCAATATCAAATGCATTTGCATGATCACTATTCCAACCATTTAAAGATATACACTGATGGATCATAAATCAATGAACAACGGTGCAGCTTACATTATCCCAGGCCTTAACAAAGGAAAGTCTTATTATCTCGGAAAAAAACAAATCTATATCCACTGTTGAGTTAACTGCTATAATTATGGCTTTAAGTTTTTGTTGTTTGATTGCCCTCAAAATTTATTTAAGTTTGTTTTATGTGTAGATTCCAAGTCAGTTCTTACTGCAGTGAAGAATTTTAGATTAAATGCTCGAACTGAGATGATCATTGAAATAATTAATTTAGTACATTTCCTCTCAGTCAGAGACACTGAAATAACACTTCTTTGGGTGCCCTCTGTGGGTTATTTATAATGAAAAGTTGATGTTCTAGCAAACAGTGGAGCAAAACGATCATCAGATTCGCATTTTTTGAACTTCTCTATGTCATTGCAGCAGTGCTACACTTTAGCAGAAAAAGTACAATTTTATAATTTTCATTTGATAGAAAAGAAACTGGTGTTTTGGTTTACACGATGAAATGAAAAATATTCATGAAAAGTGAAGTAAGTACGATCAAAACATTTATCGTTAACGACAGATAAGTTCCTTGATCTGTAATGGAAACTGGATTGTTTTTTAAAAACAAAGTATGTCAAAAAATATTCATTGTATATGTGGTCATAGCATATCAACTGATCACATTCTTTCTGTGTAAGTAATGAAAAAATTCATTCAAAATACGTCTGTACAGGCTATTCAAAATGTTTTCCTGTCAGCAAGTGAAACATGCCTTTTCCTTTTGCACTTAGCTAAAAGTCCATATGGGCAAATACTTATAATAGATAAGTCAGTATTGAGAAAAGAAGAGTTTTTGTTGTTGTTTGTTTGTTTGTTTTTCATATTTGATTAAGTGGACTTTCCATTTTTGTGTTATAGCTGTAGATAAGTTAAATTGTTTTGACTCGTTGTGTTAACCTTTTTTTTTTACCCCGACGCACGACCCCCGCCCCCCCCCCCCCCCCCCCCCCCCCCCCCCCCCCCCCACACACACACACACACACACCACACACCTTTTTTTTGGTCTAATATCACGTAATGTGGAAAGACGTAAAATAAACAACAACAAAAACAGCAGCAACAACACAACAACAACACAACAACACACACATTCAGACACACACACATTCTGACACACACACACACACACACCCACACACACACACACACACACACACACACGCACATTCAGACACACACATTCTCACACACACACACACACACACACACACACACACACACACACACACACACACACAAACCGAGGTATATGACAGGAACAGCGAAGGGCCATAGTCCCATCATGGTATTGTAAGGTGCCGTGGTACCTGTGTTATAAACACATGATTTAGTTATTTCATTGGTTTGTATAACTCTGTCAGCGACATCATGCAAACGAACATCAAACTTCCAGTCCTAGCATCTGCCGATCGATTTCAGGGTACGGAGGAACAAACTCATGCAAAAAGCACTCAAACCAGTTTGATGCAATCGATATGTGAAGGTCTCACTTCAAAGTTTAGGCCCTTTTTGATTGATTGTTTGTTCTTTGTTTTTTTGTTTGGTGTGTACGCGCGTGTGTTTGCGTGTGTGCGTGTGTGCGTGCGTACGTGATTGTGTGTGTGTGTGTATGTGTGTGTGTGTGTGTGTGTGTGTGTGTGTGTGTGTGTGTGTGTGTGTGTGTGTGTGTGTGAGTAATATATTGGATGATAACTGGTATTCTTTTTATAGTCCAAAGTTAGCAAAGTGCTCACAGACAAGCAAATACCATATTCACTGAGTTCAATTTTTTTACAATTGCAAAGTAATAAAGATTGCTAAATGATATGCCAGTACCAAATACCAAAGTCAACATGTTACAATTTTCGACCATTCCTAAGTGATATGTAAATACTCTCTGGTACGAAATTTCCCATTCTGTCTGAAAAATGATTTTCAAACAACATATTTTCAGGCAAAAGTGCACGTTACTGGAAAACAAGGGCGACATTTCAAAAGATATCAGAGATGTTTATTCAAATGCACCTTGTGTGATAGAGTCGAATGAATCCTCCATGACCTTTCAATTATATGTTAGTGTTGGGTAGGGAGAAAATGTGCCGCATGTATCATCTGCATTGTTTTTAGACCACATGATTTTTTTATCAGAAAAAAAAAATGTATACAGTGACATCAGCCAAAGAAAAACTAAAGTTGAAGCAATATCATAAAAACTGTTGAAGGAATAGCAAGAATATTTCTACGTATGTACGCTAACGACGTAATTTCTCAAAAAACTCGAAAATTGCATACGCTGCTAGTGAAGTTCTTAATAACTAGATTGTATCCATTCGTTGCTAATGAAGGACTCACTAACTCGATTGTACCCATATGCTGCTGGTGAAGGATTTTATAACTAGATTATCACCATACGCTGGTAATAAAATACTTACTAACTAGTTGTACCCCATACGCTGCTTATGAAGGATTTTATAACTAATTGTCACCATACGTTGCTAACAGAAGACTTAATAACTAAGTCGTAAATTTGATTTGCGTGTCTGTACTCTGTGTTTTTCTCTTCCTGTCCTGGTCTTTTCCGACTTAGTTCAGAAAAGGGTTCCAGGTTTTGCACTGCCGTCAGAGAGGCAACACTGAACAGTTTCAGTTTCAATACTTTGAGTTGACATCCAGTCAGCACATCTTGCCACTGCATTCCTGCGACTTAAGGCATTCACACATTCCCTCTCTAAATTGTTCTGTGATTTTTTTTTAATTTAGAAGTAAGAGGGAGGGGGAGGGCGACGCGTGTGGGAGGCAGGGGGGGGGGGGGGGGGTCATCATATGTTCAAAATGATGAAAGAATCAAACGAAGACTCAGTGACTGTGTTAGTTATGATCAATTTTAAATGGGATTTATTGCCGTCATTTCTCAAAGTAAAAGAAAAAGGTCATTTCACTTATGAAGGGGGAAAGAAAAGGAAACTTGTCACATTATTGATAAGATCTTTGGATGAAAAAATCGGCCGACTTTTGTGGAGAATAAATTTGTTCATGCTATGTAAGCTTGCATTGTAACATACTCCATGAGTACGTTTTTGCCCGACTGACTCTACTCCTGGGCTATGTTCATTACAGCTCATGTAGAAAGAATGGGATCACACAGTCGAAATTCATCCCCATACGGAATGTGTCTCTGAGAGTATGGCTAACATTTTCTGCAGGTGTCAATATTTCTCAGGCCTGGCTGACGTCGGGACACATTATGAAATATTACAGCCCTGTCATGCGGTCTCAGACTGCAAAGGTACTCAAGAGCATCATATCTATCATCTTCATCCTCATCGACCAGCATCGAAAAAGTGTGAAAAGTTCTGTGGCTCTTCATGCCCAGCGCTCGTGGTGACCTCAGTTTCGATCTTCCGTCCATGCTTGTGTTCTTGGTGATCAATGTCGAGACGGGCAAAATTGGTAAGCTCTCTGGGACTATGACTGGAAGACGTGGTGGCGAAGTTGGTAAGCGCACTGGGACTATGGTTGGATGGACTATGGCTGGATGACGTGGTGGCGAAATTGGTAAGCTCACTGGGACTGGTGGTTGGATGGACTACGGTTGGATGACGTGGTGGCACCTTCCGATGGGGGGCATGCTCATCTATGTCGGCTGCGCCACTTAGCGATTATGATCTTCAAACCGGGCTTAGCAGGTAGTGTGCTGCGTTTGTTGGATCAGAACAGGCGCCACTGAACACCACCGAAGCAGCAGTAGCAGTGCAGGATGCCCTTTGGTGGGTTGCCTCTTGACAGCTCCCTATTGACTGTTTCCTGTGAATGGGGTGCTTGGGCTGAAGTACGACAGCACTGGGCATGGCTACGGATGGGGAGTCAGAATGTTTGGCGGGAGGGAAGACGGGGGAGTAGGGGAGATAATAACAATGAAGTTGCTCTACGTTTTAGTCAATTCCACAAAAGACTGCCCAAAACAAAAAAAAGGAGACAGGCTCTTGTGGTTTCGTTTTTGACCAAAAATAAGAATTATTGAATTAGCAAAGCGATATTACTTATAACTGTTCATAACCATTTCTTTAATCTTCTTAAAACATTCATATACATTCATTAATTTATTGAATATTAATACCTTAATATTGAATATTAGTCTTCTAGACCTTTTGCTGCTGAATTTCATTGTTGCAGATGTGCTTACAAACAATGAATTTTCTCCCAAGGCGACAGAAATATCTTGCTGGAACGTTTACAACAAGGTAAGCTCAAACGCATTAGGGTGTTAGCCCACTGTTCATCAATTCTTATGAGATAGAGATGGCAGCCTTAAGGATAGAGATGGCAACCTTACGGGATAGAGATGGCAGCCTTACGGGATAGAGATGGCAGCCTTACGGGATAGAGATGGCAGCCTTATGAGATAGAGATGGCAACCTTATGGGATAGAGATGGCTGCAGACTATAAAAACTTTATGTTTCAATAAAAAGTGTGTGCATCCCATGATCTCTCAGGAGAGGTTTGATGTATGAATGTACCATTCTATTACTTGACAAAATCTTTCTAATGATGCATCTTAATTATTCAAGCTATAACCTTTGACTTACTTAGGTAAATAATTGCATGCTAGATGCTGTGTATTAAGTAACGTACAGTATTGGAGCACTGAACGGAACAGTGCTCAATCCCACATAGAAATCAAACTTGCGGCTGCGACCCCACACCATTTCCTTCAGTGCCTCCATTTTCTCCCTGGAAGTGAACATCGCCAAGTGACCCCCCATCCTTCTGCAGACTTCCCTGGCCTCGGTGTGAGCGAGTGGAGCGGTTGGTCTGACCAGTACGTAGCAGTGGTCGTCCCACTTGAAGCCGTAGGGGCCACAGTCTGGTGCCAACAGTGTTCTTCATCTTCTGCCCCAGAGCACTGTACTCTAAGGTTACAGGCCAGGTGGGGGCTGGAAGTGGGGCCAATAAGGCACTGAGCAGTTCCACTGACCATCTTCCAGCCTTTCTGGTATCGACTGAATCTGCGGTAGCAACACACACACACACACACACACACACACACACACACACACACACACACACACACACCACCACCACCACCAACAAAAATGGAAGAAAAAAAAGAGAAAAAAAATAGCGGTTGCACACACACACACACACACACACACACACACACACACACCACACACACACACACACCATGCGCACGGACGCACGCACGTACGCACGCACACATGCACGCACGCATACACTCACGCACACACACACACACACGCACACACACACGCACACACACACACACACACACACACACACACACACACACACACACACACATGTATTGATGCATCGATCCACGGAGACTAAAAGTTCACCCAGATAACAGGTTCACAGTATTCAGTAATAACAGAAGACTCACGATTCAACACTCAACACCTATCGCAAAACAAGAAAACGTTCCTCTTAAACACTTTCACAGTCAGTGTGTTTTTACGTCACTCTTGCTCTCTCCTTTTTTTCTCAATTACTCATCGATCATGAAATCAAAAGTTCTCGAAGAATACGGCAGTGCAGCCAATCTACAGTCATGGAGAATTCTAGAAGATTCAAGAATTATGACATAGCACTGTCAATTAGAATACGTGGAACTGTCTGGAAGAATTGAGAACCAACATGTTTTATGAGTCAAAATGCTCTCTGAAAGTTTCTTGCCTTTTCTGCCTTGTTCTAATACTTTTAAAAAGACCTCCTGAATCATTGCTCGATTTGTTCACGTGTCCTTTGGTTTCAGAAAGAAAACGGCACAAGAAAGTGAAGACTTACAAACCAACAACTCAAGACATGTAAATCTGATTCAACGGATGATGGTGGTAATTGTGAAGGTAATAAGAAGTAAAGTCGAACCATTTTTGTAACGATGTCTTCACCCTTCTCGAAAATTGTACACCAACACCACTCTTTCTATTTTCTACCTTACAAACCAGTACGACAAGCAAGAAACAATTTCAAGAGAAAAATAGCCACACACACACACGAGCTGTCACACACACATAATAATACATGCGTCAGATGAATCACATGGGGATAGGGCATATTTTCTCAAACGATTTCTCTCAGGTTTGAAACGCCGGACGCCGCTCCACAAGCATAAAGGGCACAGAGGTTGATGCAGAACTGGCAAAAACATGAACTGTAATAACAATAATAGAACCTGTACCCTGGTGCCTTCAAATTTCAAATACAAAAAGCAGCAAACATCAAATACGTACCGGGTTTAATGTATAACTTTAAAGGACAGATTTGTGTGTAATGGGGGGGGGGGGGGGGGGGGGGGGGGGGGGGGGGGGGGTGGGGGGGGGGGGGTGGGGGGGGGGGGGGGGTGGTGGGGGGGGGGGGGGGGGGGGGGGGGGGGGTAGGAATAATTGATCTTTCTCCAGTGAGTGCTGTACTAGTTTTCTTGTTCCTCTGAAAGGTAGGTCAATAGTACCAACAAGGCCATTTCGAGCGATTCCTGGCTACCTGCTGCTCAAAGGCAAGTCCATACTAGCTTAAATGTAACTCATAGAAGTCAGGCAGATCTTTAGCATATATGGAAAGCGTCAACCCTCCCTCCTCTCCTACAAAAAACAACACAAAAAAACACGAAAACAAGGGGGGGGGGGGGGGGGGGGGGGGGGGGGGGATAACAAACAAGAGCACACTCGGTGAAAGAGGAAATAAGAATTTTAAACACAAATGGACACTAATATTTTGTTTAAAAATCATGATGGGAAAATGTAAAAAGACACAGTGTGGAAATAACAACTAGGAATGAGAACCCACAAGGATTACGATTACGCTTTTATCGCACATTTCGAAAGACAGGACGCCATTCCACAAGCTCAAGGGGCTAACAGGTAAAATCGAATATGGAAAAATGATAGCAATAAGAAAAACCTGGACCCAAATGACTTCCATTTCATGACAAGAAGTGCAGTAAACTTTAAAACCCGTCTTGTTAAATACTGAACTTGAAGAGACATATTTCTGTTTGAGGGGAAGAGGGCGTGCGTGGGAAACAATCCTTCTCCAGTGAGAGCTCTGTCGGTTTTTATTGCGCCACCAAAGGGGAGATCAGCGGGACTAGCAACCGACAGCAGTTTCGCTAGGTGGACATGTTTGATCAAACAGATGGTCACATCATTCTTTGACCTCAGAAATGCCTTTGGCACTGACTGGTGCATCAAACTGCCACAGACCTGGTCGAAAATGGGAGTTCCCTCAAAGATCTTCCAGCGAATGAGACCAGTTCCCTTTCCTGGATAAACAAAGGTTGCTGGAGGGACGCCATTGCCGTCCAACACACACGCACACACGCACACACACACACACACACACACACACACACACACACACGCACGCACGCACGCACGCACACACACACACACACACACACACACACACACACACACACACACAACACGCGCACGCACGCACACAAGCACACAGGTTTTTTCTCTCCACTACCCCCCCTGCATGGTCTTGCCAAGTACACACTTAGAATTACGGGACAAAATGCCCACGTGTTTGTTGTTGTGTAGTGCTCTCTCTCTCTCTCTCTCTCTCTCTCTCTCTCTCTCTCTCTCTCTCTCTCTCTCTGTGCGTGGCGTGCGTGCGTGCGTGCGTGCGTGCGTGCGTGTGTTTGTGTGTGTGTGTGTGTGTTGTGTGTGTGTGTGTGTGTGTGTGTGTGTGTGTGCGTGCGCGCGCGCGTGTAAGTTCACACACAAAAGAAAGTGTCAAAAGCACTGGTAGACCGAGGAAAAAGCAGACATATTATTTACATACGCATGGGCGGACACTCGGCTCAGATCTTCTCCCTACTAGGATGCATAGAAACTGACCTTGTGGAAAGTGAAGAGAATTCTAAATCCGCCAAACATGAAATAACTGCACAATCCATCGATAAAGGGTCCATGAGACTGACGGATCGTGGTCTAAGCCTTACGGACTTGAACTGAAAGTACAATTCTTCGGTGTGGTTGTAAACTTCCGGCAAGGAAACACAATCGTTGTATTGCAGTGTCCACAGCAATCGTTGGGCATCTTGGTAGTGACTGTACAGACTGAGTTGGGATGAATAATCGGTTTCCACGTGCAGGTCACTGAGCATGATCACGTGAGCTGTAGGCATGGTCAGTGTGGCCGCCATGACAGGGGGACCCAAGGGGTGGTGAATCATGGACTCCGAATTGAACCCTGGGGACTGCACGAACCCTGTGGAAATTATCGTCAGTTGCTGACGTTTACTGATCAAACGACTTATTATATAATTTATGTGGCTGCTCATTAATTGTTTATTCAGTCATCTTTCCATGGCTCCACTGCTTTATGCGTCATACTATCTTCATTAGTGTATTTCACAAACAGGACATGCTGCTACTGAGAACATGTTAATTTGGATTCCAAATTTTGGCGAATGCTGTGCTTTGATTTCTTGTTTCTTTCTTACTGTTTTTGTATCTAGCTACATCTATCAGTGTATTTGTTTAAGTACACATAAAAAAGGTAACAGGCTGACAAATGTCAGAAATGATCAAACCATGTTTATAACCAAGGTTGCATGGCAATGGCGTTCTAACCGATTTTTGTGACATTTAGTCATGATACTTAAGTTTCAACTCACTCCTAATCTGATTTCTCATTTTGGAAATGTTTAGGACAAAAAAAAGTTTAACAAGTTTAAGAAGAACAAAACACTGAAATCATCAAAAAACGACATCACAGTAATAACAACAGTGATAATTGGAAAATGATGATGATATGATGATGATGATGATACTGATGATGATGATAATAATGATGATGATATTGACGATGATAATGACGACGATGACAATGATGATTATGGTATTGATGATGGTAATGATGATGATGATGATGAAGATGGTCGATGATGATAATGCTGTTGCTGCTGCTGCTGCTGATGATGATGATTATGATGATGATAATGATAATTTTTTTTTCAAAGGCAAACACTTTTATTTACTTGTAAAGTATTGTACAAACAGAAAAAGTGAGCAGAGAGCATCCTACAAACAACAAAAAGGACAGTAGATCTTACCTTCCATGAACAATTTACAAAACAGCACTAATGTTACAAAATGAACAGCAAATCCTATCTAACATATTGCATGGTACAAACCAAGCACAGCATTGT
>JADBJO010012745.1:22813-56169 GCA_016801955.1 Conus betulinus | reverse complement strand
ATTACCCTTATCAGATGGTGCAACACAGTCTCCGGAACAGGCAAGTCCCAAGCAAGTTCCGTAGGCTTACAATGAAACGAGCTACCCAAAAGACAATTCAGTCTGTAATTTCAAGCAGAATGGATCCACCATTCTGGGTGTAAGGTTCTAGTGGGCATCCTCACTCTGGTCACCATTAAAACAAGGACCATATCTGACCTGAAGTTCGTTGTCACCCAAAGGGTGACATGAAGAAACAAGTGCTGTCTTCTATCCTTCCTGTGATGTACATGTTTTCGTGTGCTAGAGTCCATGTTTGCATGTGTGGGTGCTATGACGGTTTAGTCTTAAATGATCAAATGGTATTTGCCATTCAGGCAAGATTCCTTACATGCTATATTCATTGGTGAAAAAAAAAATATTGTCTGTGTTAGTATGTGTGTGAATCGCCAATAACACCATGCCATCACATTTTTGGGTTTGGCTCAATAAATTATGTATCAGCTAGTTTGTTAGATCCTCTAACTTCTTGTGTGTGCTTACATATGGTGAGATGTCTGATGAGCGTTGAGGAGCGAAGGATGTCTGGAAAAACCTATGTCCTGTTAAGGTTCCGTAAAAATCTTCTGCCCCCATCAATATGCTCTTGCTTTGCATTTTTTTCGTTTAGTTTTGTCCTCACTGAGGACCTCTTTGTTTTTTTTGTTGTTTTTTTTTTTGTCGTGGCTGAGTTTGGTTCGGTTCGTCTGTTCGTAGCATTCTAGCCCTCGATCCACCTGTTGGCCTTTTTTCTATATGTTGTTAACCTCTATTTTTTTTTAAGTTATTAGATCTTTTTTCTTTTATTTCAATATTATGACATCTTATTTTGCTTGTTGTTCCGGTAGGTTTCCTGTGATATCCTGACCCTCTTGTCTACAAAAAGGTTGACATAGTGTGTTGGTTCCATTGGCAATATTGCGATATCCTCATGCAATGTTACCATCTGTGCTCCTTTTTTTTTCTCTCCCTGTATTATCGTTCTCCCCCTATAACCTATGTTTCTCTCACCAACTACTTGGGATTCAGGATTTTTCTTTGTGACCCCACTCGGAAGTTCAACCCAACTCACGGCGCAGTCGCTGGTGGCTACCAGACTTCACTCCTTTCCTACCCATTGCGCGTCACGCCGGCGAGGACACCCAAAGCTATCCCAGAGCACCCCTGCCAAGCCTGTTGTCTTGTGGTCCTGTCGCCGCAATCAGACCCCCACTACCTCCCCGACCCTCGCCTCGCTCTGTAAGCAACACCTGCATTACCCTTTGCCCTCGCACGTGTCAAAAACATAACCCCACACCCCACCACACGAACCGAGAGCCCTACACCGCGCCTCTACCACCAGCCTACACAGTGGGACAAACCAATTTAGACTACCTTTTCCCCCTAAACCCACCCACCACAATACACAACACATGCAGTGACTCTAATTAAACACTCCTTCCGTGAGTCACTCAATATTATGAGTCAACGGTATGTAAGCAGTGACAACCCCTTTTCTATGGAAAGCAGTACAGAATTGAACACACCCAACCCCCCTATGGACGTAACTTCCCAACCAGTAGCAGACCTTCAGAGCCACTGAGCGTCCCCACGAACGACCCCACCTTCTGAAGCTTCCACGCCGTCTGAAGACCCGACACACCCCACCCAAGACAATCACTCTCCTCCCTTGCACCCAACCACAACCACACCCGAGAGCCAATGGAAACACAGCAAGCAAGTGACACCCCTGATGTCCAGCGCAACACACATCCATTCACTCTCCTCGAGCACACCCTAATTACCGTCCAGCTTCACGAGTTAGCGCTTTGGCAGGAGCGACTAGCGTTTCCTATTACTGTGACTGTCGCTACAGGTCAACCGACTTTCCCTTTTCCAAACCACACCCAAAAAAAAAAAGACACATTTCTTCATGCGCTGTGCTGAACGAATCTCCAAGAGCAGAATCACGAACGGGATATGGTGTCTCATGATGTATACATGTGTCACAGAGTTTGGATTATTCTGCATTCAGCTTGCAAGTCTTTGTCGGCGATACCCCTTTCAGTGATAAAAATTCTACCCTCAGCAGAACTGTACAGCTTAAACAGACACAGCACAGAGAAAAGGGACTGTGACCGTCTGGTAACCAAGGGTGGATGGTGGTTACACACCGCGATTCTCCAAATCTTTGACCTTGTAGATGCGGACCAGCCAGTGCTCGGTGGTGTAAGCTTCCTCCAGGACATCGAGCTCAAAGTCCTTGTTGCCAATCTCAGCATTGCGCACCCGGTCATACCCTGTTGGCTTGCCTGCAGTGAAGGTAGACAATGGCAAGAATGAGATGATTCTGTTACATAATATGTCAGGCTTTAACAACAACAACACACAAAGAAAAAAAAAAGGAAAAGGAAAGCTGAGAGCAAACATACATACACACTCACAGACTCAGAAAAAAAAAAAAGGAATCAAATTAGAATAGTTTGTCAGGCTTTTACCTTTATTTTTTCTTTGCATGTCTTATCTTTTGTGCCAATCCAATGGCACAGCACCCACATCACTCACTCCGGGTTCCTTATGCATGTCATAGCCTGGCTTGTTCTGTAACAGCCCTGGCACTAGCAATCCACGAGAAGCAGCCAATATCAAGTTGTCATGGGGCACCCACCAGAGGAGACACTGCACTGCTGCCGAGCCACTTTGGTGGTATTCAGTGGTGCCTGTTCTGATCCAACACATGCTGGACATTCTCTACTAAGCCCCTTACTGAAAACAAAAACTGCTCAGTTGCCAAGCCAATGCAAGCGAAAATCTCCCTCTGGAGAGTGCCATTTTGTCCATCCAGCCACTGTACCCCTGAATTTGCCCACACCTGTGACCTGACAGAACCTTACCAAGGGCACAGACGTGGGGAGGAAATGACAGCTGAGATCCCTCTGAGAGCAGGGCCTGAAGGGCCAGAGAATTCAAGACTTCTTTGCTGATGGATGAGGATGAGGACGAGGATGAGGATAACGAAGATGGGCTAACGGATTTCCATTCTGGTATGTATCGCACGACAGGGCTGTACACTATGCTCACTTACCTAAAAATAAAAAATCTGAAAGCCATAAATTTAAGTTTTATTTTGGACTTCAAAACTTTCAATAAACTCGAGTTGTGCAAACTGAGAGAAACAGCAAGCATTTTACCGAACATGTGCCAATAAGAACATCAGCAAACACTGCCAAGCTGTGGTAGAAATCAGCTGAGCGTTTTATGATAGTAATCACAAAGTGCGTCATGACATCTCTTCATTTTGTCATCATCTTTCTGCCACAGCAAGGTTTTTTCTACAGACAACTTCCCCCAACTGCTGAACAACAGCACTGTTCTCTGAAACAAAACCTCTCCCAATTTCTGTAAGCTCCCTTTCATTGACATAACATAAACAGCAGAGATAATTGTCAACTTAATATCACTGGATTTAAGTCAAAATGTACAAAACATGACAAAATCATATACAAAGGTATACATATCTACATGGACCTCTGCAGCCAATGATTCAGCTGTGATGAGACCTCTACTAAATAACAAATATTCTAACCCTTTCCATGACTTTCTTGGACCATGATTTTTAGCTTCAAAGGGTATTCATTATACTCTCATTCCTATGCGACCTAAAACAGAGCTATAAAAATCATCTGCTTGGTATAAAATAATCTAATACAATGTTTTGGGTAAAAAAACACTTATCTGTGATTACTGAACATCTGTGATTACTGAACATAAATTATTTGCCCTGAAAGGTCCCCATTCTCTTTGTGGTGACTTTCAAACCAGCTGCCACCAACGTCCTTTGTCGTTTAAAAGATACTTTCATCCTCTCAGACTTTTTCTGTTTGGGTCCCAATCTCTCATGAATCCATAGGCCACAACACACACTTTCTGCTTTCCCCCTTATTCACTGCAAAGTCAAAAGTTTTGAGCACCATGACCACTGTCATTCCTTGCTGCCTTCACTGTCATCATATGTGGCCACATCTCTGTGAATGATGGACGACACCGTCATGACTGTGTTCTGAAAAATGAATCTTGAACAATGGCTCTGACTGGTTCATGAATTGAATGGAAAGGTAAATCGCGCTATTCTGGAATGAACTGTTTGAGAGTACCATTTGAGAATAAGACTGCTCTCAGCAAACTAGCAAAACCCATGGGAGCTAGAATCAAATCCGTGATCGGCGATAATTAATCCTCTGAAATTCATGGACTATTCTGATACCCGAGAGGGGAGGCAGCTCGTTTGGCAGACATATAACCAAATATTCACAAGGACACTTCCCCTACCCTCCCCTCCTCCTCCATCTCAAATAATCTTAGATGCCAGAAATTCACATTTTATTTTGGGCTTCAAAACTTTCAAAAAACGAGTTGTGCAAACTGAGCGAAACAGCAAGCATTTTACCAGTCACATGTGCCAATAAGAATATCAGCAAACACTGCCAAGCTGTGGTAGAAATCAGCTGAGCGTTTTATAATAGTAATCACAAAGTGCGTCATGACATCTCTTCATTTTGTCATCTTTCTGCCACAGCAAGGTTTTTTCTACAGACAACTTCCCCCAACTGCTGAACAACAGCACTGTTCTCTGAAACAAACCCTCTCCCAATTTCTGTAAGCTCCCTTTCATTGACATAACATAAACAGCAGAGACAAGTGTCAACTTAATATCACTGGATTTAAGTCAAAATGTACAAAGGTATACATATCTACATGGACCTCTGCAGCCAATGATTCAGCTGTGATGAGACTTCTCAGAAAATACATATTCTAACTCTTTCCTCTGCAGCCAATGATCAGTTGTGATGAGACCTCTCAGAAATAACAAATACTCTAACCCTTTCCATGACTTTCTTGGACCATGATTTTTAGCTTCAAAGGGTATTCATTATACTCTCATTCCTATGCGATCTAAAACAGAGCTATAAAAATCATCTGCGTGGTATAAACTAATCTAATACAATGTTTTGGGTAAAAAAAAAACACCTATCTGTGATTACTGAACATAAATTATCTTGCCCTGAAAGGTCCCCATTCTCTTTGTGGTTGACTTTCAAACCAGCTGCCACCAACGTCCTTTGTCGTTTAAAAGATACTTTCATCCTCTCAGACTTTTTCTGTTTGGGTCCCAATCTCTCATGAATCCATAGGCCACAGCACACACTTTTGCTTTCCCCTTATTCACTGCAAAGTCAAGAGCTTTCAGCACCATGACCACTGCCATTCCTTGCTGCCTTCACTGTCATCATATGTGACCACATTTCTGTGAATGATGGACGACACCGTCGTGACTGTGTTCTGAAAAATGAATCTTGAACAATGGCTCTGACTGGTTCATGAATTGAATGGAAAGGTAAATCGCGCTATTCTGGAATGAACTGTTTGAGAGTACCATTTGAGAATAAGACTGCTCTCAGCAAACTAGCAAAACCATGGGAGCTAGAATCAAATCCGTGATCGACGATAATTAATCCTCTGAAATTCATGGACTATTCTGATACCCGAGAGGGGAGGCAGCTCGTTTGGCAGACATATAACCAAATATTCACAAGGACACTTCCCCTACCCTCCCCACTCCTCCATCTCAAATAATCTTGGATTCCAGAAATTCACATTTTATTTTGGGCTTCAAAACTTTCAATAAACTCGAGTTGTGCAAATGAGCGAAACAGCAAGCATTTTACCAGTCATGTGCCAATAAGAATATCAGCAAACACTGCCAAGCTGTGGTAGAAATCAGCTGAGCGTTTTATAATAGTAATCACAAAGTGCGTCATGACATCTCTTCATTTTGTCATCATCTTTCTGCCACAGCAAGGTTTTTTCTACAGACAACTTCCCCCAACTGCTGAACAACAGCATTGTTCTCTGAAACAAACCCTCTCCCAATTTCTGTAAGCTCCCTTTCATTGACATAACATAAACAGCAGAGATAATTGTCAACTTAATATCACTGGATTTAAGTCAAAATGTACAAAACATGACAAAATCATATACAAAGGTATACATATCTACATGGACCTCTGCAGCCAATGATTCAGTTGTGATGAGACCTCTACTAAATAACAAATATTCTAACCCTTTCCATGACTTTCTTCGACCATGATTTTTAGCTTCAAAGGGTATTCATTATACTCTCATTCCTATGCGATCTAAAACAGAGCTATAAAAATCATCTGCTTGGTATAAAATAATCTAATACAATGTTTTGGGGGTAAAAAACCACTTATCTGTGATTACTGAACATCTGTGATTACTGAACATCTGTGATTACTGAACATAAATTATTTGCCCTGAAAGTCCCCATTCTCTTTGTGGTTGACTTTCAAACCAGCTGCCACCAACGTCCTTTGTCGTTTAAAAGATACTTTCATCCTCTCAGACTTTTTCTGTTTGGGTCCCAATCTCTCATGAATCCATAGGCCACAGCACACACTTTCTGCTTTCCCCTTATTCACTGCAAAGTCAAGAGCTTTCAGCACTATGACCACTGCCATTCCTTGCTGCCTTCACTGTCATCATATGTGGCCACATCTCTGTGAATGATGGACGACACCGTCGTGACTGTGTTCTGAAAAATGAATCTTGAACAATGGCTCTGACTGGTTCATGAATTGAATGGAAAGGTAAATCGCGCTATTCTGGAATGAACTGTTTGAGAGTACCATTTGAGAATAAGACTGCTCTCAGCAAACTAGCAAGCCATGGGAGCTAGAATCAAATCCGTGATCGGCGATAATTAATCCTCTGAAATTCATGGACTATTCTGATACCCGAGGGGAGGCAGCTCGTTTGGCAGACATATAACCAAATATTCACAAGGACACTTCCCCTACCCTCCCCACTCCTCCATCTCAAATAATCTTGGATGCCAGAAATTCACATTTTATTTTGGGCTTCGAAACTTTCAATAAACTCGAGTTGTGCAAACTGAGAGAAACAGCAAGCATTTTACCGGACATGTGCCAATAAGAATATCAGCAAACACTGCCAAGCTGTGGTAGAAATCAGCTGAGCGTTTTATAATAGTAATCACAAAGTGCGTCATGACATCTCTTCATTTTGTCATCATCTTTCTGCCACAGCAAGGTTTTTTCTACAGACAACTTTCCCCCAACTGCTGAACAACAGCACTGTTCTCTGAAACAAACCCTCTCCCAATTTCTGTAAGCTCCCTTTCATTGACATAACATAAACAGCAGAGAGATAAATGTCAACTTAATATCACTGGATTTAAGTCAAAATGTATACAATCTACATGGACCTCTGCAGCCAATGATTCAGCTGTGATGAACTTCTCAGAAAATATACATATTCTAACCTTTCCTCTGCAGCCAATGATTCAGTTGTGATGAGACCTCTCAGAAATAACAAATATTCTAACCCTTTCCATGACTTTCTTGGACCATGATTTTTAGCTTCAAAGGGTATTCATTATACTCTCATTCCCTATGCGATCTAAAACAGAGCTATAAAAATCATCTGCTTGGTATAAAATAATCTAATACAATGTTTTGGGTAAAAAAAACACTTATCTGTGATTATCTGTGATTACTGAACTCTGTGATTAATAAATTATTTGCCCTGAAAGGTCCCCATTCTCTTTGTGGTTGACTTTCAAACCAGCTGCCACCAACGTCCTTTGTCGTTTAAAAGATACTTTCATCCTCTCAGACTTTTTCTGTTTGGGTCCCCAATCTCTCATGAATCCATAGGCCACAGCACACACTTTCTGCTTTTTCCCCTTATTCACTGCAAAGTGAAGAGTTTTGAGCACCATGACCACTGCCATTCCTTGCTGCCTTCACTGTCATCATATGTGACCACATCTCTGTGAATGATGGACGACACCGTCGTGACTGTGTTCTGAAAAATGAATCTTGAACAATGGCTCTGACTGGTTCATGAATTGAATGGAAAGGTAAATCGCGCTATTCTGGAATGAACTGTTTGAGAGTACCATTTGAGAATAAGACTGCTCTCAGCAAACTAGCAAAACCATGGGAGCTAGAATCAAATCCGTGATCGGCGATAATTAATCCTCTGAAATTCATGGACTATTCTGATACCCGAGAGGGGAGGCAGCTCGTTTGGCAGACATATAACCAAATATTCACAAGGACACTTCCCCTACCCTCCCCACTCCTCCATCTCAAATAATCTTGGATGCCAGAATTCACATTTTATTTTGGGCTTCAAAACTTTCAATAAACTCGAGTTGTGCAAACTGAGAGAAACAGCAAGCATTTTACCCAGACATGTGCCAATAAGAATATCAGCAAACACTGCCAAGCTGTGGTAGAAATCAGCTGAGCGTTTTATGAATAGTAATCACAAAGTGCGTCATGACATCTCTTCATTTTGTCATCATCTTTCTGCCACAGCAAGGTTTTTTCTACAGACAACTTCCCCCAAACTGCTGAACAACAGCACTGTTCTCTGAAACAAACCCTCTCCCAATTTCTGTAAGCTCCCTTTCATTGACATAACATAAACAGCAGAGATAAGTGTCAACTTAATATCACTGGATTTAAGTCAAAATGTACAAAGGTATACATATCTACATGGACCTCTGCAGCCAATGATTCAGCTGTGATGAGACTTCTCAGAAAATACATATTCTACCCTTCCTCTGCAGCCAATGATTCAGTTGTGATGAGACCTCTACTAAATAACAAATATTCTAACCCTTTCCATGACTTTCTTGACCATGATTTTTAGCTTCAAAGGGTATTCATTATACTCTCATTCCTATGCGATCTAAAACAGAGCTATAAAAATCATCTGCTTGGTATAAAATAATCTAATACAATGTTTTGGGTAAAAAAACCCCTTATCTGTGATCTCTGTGATTACTGAACATCTGTGATTAAACATAAATTATCTGCCCTGAAAGGTCCCCATTCTCTTTGTGGTTGACTTTCAAACCAGCTGCCACCAACGTCCTTTGTCGTTTAAAAGATACTTTCATCCTCTCAGACTTTTTCTGTTTGGGTCCCAATCTCTCATGAATCCATAGGCCACAGCACACACTTTCTGCTTTCCCCTTATTCACTGCAAAGTCAAGAGTTTTGAGCACCATGACCACTGCCATTCCTTGCTGCCTTCACTGTCATCATATGTGGCCACATCTCTGTGAATGATGGACGACACAGTCGTGACTGTGTTCTGAAAAATGAATCTTGAACAATGGCTCTGACTGGTTCATGAATTGAATGGAAAGGTAAATCGCGCTATTCTGGAATGAACTGTTTGAGAGTACCATTTGAGAATAAGACTGCTCTCAGCAAACTAGCAAACCATGGGAGCTAGAATCAAATCCGTGATCGGCGATAATTAATCCTCTGAAATTCATGGACTATTCTGATGCCTGAGAGGGGAGGCTGCTCGTTTGGCAGACATATAACCAAATATTCACAAGGACACTTCCCCTACCCTCCCCACTCCTCCATCTCAAATAATCTTGGATGCCAGAAATTCACATTTTATTTTGGGCTTCAAAACTTTCAATAAACTCGAGTTGTGCAAACTGAGAGAAACAGCAAGCATTTTACCGGACATGTGCCAATAAGAATATCAGCAAACACTGCCAAGCTGTGGTAGAAATCAGCTGAGCGTTTTATGATAGTAATCACAAAGTGCGTCATGACATCTCTTCATTTTGTCATCATCTTTCTGCCACAGCAAGGTTTTTTCTACAGACAACTTCCCCCAACTGCTGAACAACAGCACTGTTCTCTGAAACAAACCCTCTCCCAATTTCTGTAAGCTCCCTTTCATTGACATAACATAAACAGCAGAGATAAGTGTCAACTTAATATCACTGGATTTAAGTCAAAATGTACAAAGGTATACATATCTACATGGACCTCTGCAGCCAATGATTCAGCTGTGATGAGACTTCTCAGAAAATACATATTCTAACCCTTTCCTCTGCAGCCAATGATTCAGTTGTGATGAGACCTCTCAGAAATAATAAATATTGTAACCCTTTCCATGACTTTCTTGGACCATGATTTTTAGCTTCAAAGGGTATTCATTATACTCTCATTCCTATGCGATCTAAAACAGAGCTATAAAAATCATCTGCTTGGTATAAAATAATCTAATACAATGTTTTGGGTAAAAAAAAACCCACTTATCTGTGATTACTGAACATAAATTATTTGCCCTGAAAGGTCCCCATTCTCTTTGTGGTTGACTTTCAAACCAGCTGCCACCAACGTCCTTTGTCGTTTAAAAGATACTTTCATCCTCTCAGACTTTTTCTGTTTGGGTCCCAATCTCTCATGAATCCATAGGCCACCGCACACACTTTGCTTTCCCCTTATTCACTGCAAAGTGAAGAATTTTGAGCACCATGACCACTGCCATTCCTTGCTGCCTTCACTGTCATCATATGTGACCACATTTCTGTGAATGATGGACGACACTGTCGTGACTGTGTTCTGAAAAATGAATCTTGAACAATGGCTCTGACTGGTTCATGAATTGAATGGAAAGGTAAATCGCGCTATTCTGGAATGAACTGTTTGAGAGTACCATTTGAGAATAAGACTGCTCTCAGCAAACTAGCAAAACCATGGGAGCTAGAATCAAATCTGTGATCGGCGATAATTAATCCTCTGAAATTCATGGACTATTCTGATACCCAAGAGGGAGGCAGCTCGTTTGGTAGACATATAACCAAATATTCACAAGGACACTTCCCCTACCCTCCCCACTCCTCCATCTCAAATAATCTTGGACGCCAGAAATTCACATTTTATTTTGGGCTTCAAAACTTTCAATAAACTCGAGTTGTGCAAACTGAGAGAAACAGCAAGCATTTTACCTGACCTGTGCCAATAAGAATATCAGCAAACACTGACAAGCTGTGGTAGAAATCAGCTGAGCGTTTTATGATAGTAATCACAGAGTGCATCAGACATCTCTTCATTTTGTCATCATCTTTCTGCCACAGCTAGGTTTTTGTTCGTTTTTTTTTTTTTTTCTACTGACAACTTTCCCCCGACTGTTAATAGTACAGTTCTCTGTAACTAACCTTCTTCAAGTCTTAAAGCTCCCTGCCACCTAGACAATATTAAACAACTGAAATAAGTCTCAACTAATATCACTGGATTTACTTCAAAGTGTTCATCTCTCCTCTCTGCCCTTTGCTTCTTGGGTATACTATGTGCAAACATCTCAGTTGTCATCCAAGTTTCCTGGGATTGAAAGACAATGCATACACCTTTGCTGACCTGATTTTATAATAAAGGGTAATCTTATATATATATATATAACATCCAGGCAAAAAGCAATCCAAACTTATTCTACTGTGCTCATGTTAATAATAATAATAAAAAAGCACAATAGTACATAAAACAAAGCCACAAACATGAACATTGCTCATGGAGACGGCAAAGGTACCTTTATAAATCCCCTAGCCCACCCTCAAACAGTCTTGATTGAATTATATAAACAACCAACATACCTTAGCAGCAAGACACAAACATGGGAAGAAGATACACAAATCAATATCCTCCCCCACCAGTCCCATGGAACGCACAGCCAAACCACTCTTCCTTTGGGATGAAGCGGGACCGTTCAGAATGGTAAGTTATAAGACACTTTTTGAAAGGAAGCTGAAATGCTGCGTGTCATGCCTCTGCAAGAAAGTTTTCAACAGACAGGACTTCAAAGCTGAAAGATTGTTTGCCCGATTGTTTCTATTCTCACTCTGGTATTCTGCCTCTAAGCTGTGCAGACCCATTTCCTTACTCTCCTACTCACGACAAAAAAAAGAACCATGGACATAATACACATACGTTCACCCACATGCGACTCACCTCCCTCTGTGTAAACAGCCCCAAAGCGATAGTAGCACATCTTGTACATGAGGCAGTTGAGGAGAACAGGGGATCCCTCCCGGTCACCCCGGAACTCTCCCTGCGGGGTGTAGTAGTCCATCTCATGGATGTGCTTCCCGCGGTCCGTGCTGCCTCCGATTCGCACCATCCATAAGAATTTGTTGATGTCTGGAAACCACAGCATCAAGACTCTCATGATCCCCACAAGAGTCAAGTCAATGAAAATAATTCTGTGATATATTCAGAATTAACTCAAAATGCTTCAAAACATGATGAAGAGGAGGGTATCAATCACTCACTCATGATTACAGCCTCATCAAATGCTGCCTAGATCAGCCTTATCCCCCTGTTCACAGGAATGAAATCATGTCTGACCAGGAACTAGTTCATCTCATAATACAGGGCTCCTGCTGATGCACATTTTGCACTTCATGGCTGACAAATGCCCTTCAAATACAAGCCACAGGCACTGGTCAACCCTGTAGGACTCCAATGAAGTAGTCACTTGAGTCAACCCTCTAAAACTTCGCAGTTTGCTTGACCACAGCAATCAAAGTTTGATGCACAAACCTGCAAATCACGTTCGGCTTTTCCTAATCAGTGTTAATCCAAAGAGTTTGCTTTTATTTCTTTACCCCAGCCAAACACAGATAGCCCATGTTCAGCCTTTCTCACTCAAATAAAGCACTAAAAACAGAACACATGAACCATAAATATGAGTCTGACTGGGATATATAAAGGCAAAAAAGGCCATGTTAATATACAGCTGTAACATGAATTAAAC
The DNA here is from genome assembly GCA_016801955.1 of Conus betulinus. Lineage (NCBI taxonomy): Eukaryota > Metazoa > Mollusca > Gastropoda > Neogastropoda > Conidae > Conus > Conus betulinus. The sequence goes on along the minus strand of JADBJO010012745.1, from coordinate 43,494 downwards.
AAACTGTTCAATGGTGACCCTTTAGAAGTTTATTCAGGGGGGTCAGGTGACTACTTAGAAACAACAGCCAGCAGAAGTCCTGCCATCAACTTACCAAAGGGCTTAGATTCCAATCTGGTTTTGTTTTGCATTACAAACAAGCAGAGAAAGAAATACCTCAAGTCAGATCACCAAGCACAAACACAAGGAAACAACAAATAAAAAGCAAGAGCCTGACGAAATCAGTACAAGATATGTTGCTGCTGTCAGTGTGTTGTCTCCGGGTCATCTGACCTGCTTTTTGTTCTCCTTGATTCGCTTCACACAACCCTGCAGCCAGAGTAGTTTCCTTCCAAAGAACAAGCTGGCAATAAGAAGACACAAGACCAACTCACCGTCGGAAGAATATCCAGTGAGGCCACCAAAAATGACCAACACATAACTGACGTCCAGTTCACGCATAATCTCATAGGCCTTTTCCTCGGTGGAGGCCATAGCCTGCAAACCACAAAAAAACTAAAGTCATGATGCTTTTAATCAGGCTGACCATGTCAACACAGTCGCAAGATGACTAGTCACGTTTGAGTCAAATGGTCCATTGCCAAGATGGTGGGGGATGGAAAGAAGGAACAGCAGTGTTCAAAACTTTTATACCGAGATTGTCTGTATACCAGGATGTGCATGTGCATTGTGTGTGCGTGCATATTTTCTAGAGTGTGCATGTGCATCAGAACACATGTTTTTAAGTAAACGTATGCCACTAATGTATTCCTATGTTAAATGCACATGTATCTGAGCATACATGCTCAAGTGACAGTATGCATACTAGGGTATCCATCCACTCATGTGAATATACATGTGTCTGGGGAGGAAAGGGGTGCACTCATGTGAATATACATGTGTCTGGGGAGGAAAGGGGTAAGGGGAAGGGGGGCAGGTATGTGTGGGTGTATATGTATGTGTTCCAGCTTCTATAAAGTGAAGCTGATGTACAGTTTCAAACAAAAAGATTCACTCCTTTCTCTCACACCTTCACATGAAAAAAGGGATACTAAATTAATAACATACAGAAGCGTACATTTTTGTATATATATATATATATCACCATGTGTGTGTGCCTGTGAGTTTCTGTGTGTGTGTGTATGTATACTTGAGAGTTGACAGGCATGCACATCACCTTACCTGCCCAACACGGGATATGTGTGTGTTGTTCCATGTATTATTGTCCACTAATATAGTTCTGTTGGCCATGGCTGTTATCTGGTAGCCGTAATCCCACCATGACATCACTTTGGCATCCTGCAAGACACGCAACACAAAAACCCTATCAGGTGCTTCTATGAACAGCTCTTTTGCTGCCAGACACAATCACAATCATGTCAGGACCCGTTTCAGACAATTCTCCCAACAAGGGGAACGATTACAAAAGGTCCACCCAGGTTTGCTTCCCTCGTCTACTATTTCCCTGCCAGTTAATTTTTGTTTTTTGTTTTCAAGGCTCTTCATCATGGCAGGGCACTTCCTGTCCTACAGAAGCAGGGAAGAGGTTGATCCTCGTCCGACTGCCATTGACTTTTACTGCAGTAGCACTTGCTCAGTAAACTGTGGCTACAATGTAGTAAGAACATGACGGTGTGAAACAAACTGCACTAGCTGGTGGCAGGTTAAAACTTTCAGCAGATTCAGCCTGGAGACCAGAAAGAGACTGGCTGGAAAAGAATTTAGGAACATTCATCAATCAACCTCATTCACACTATCTTCTAATGGAGCCAACATTTACACAGAAACTGCGAGGCCATGAACCCTGGTTTAGATTTCTCAGGGTCAAGTCTCATGAAAATATGTAAACAAATGCTATTAGGGGAAACAACAAACATTACTTTAAGGAAGTACCTCTTTAATCATGGAATGAAATATGAAAAACATAGTTTCGGGCGAGAAATTGTGACGACTTTCATTATGTGCGAACACTCAGCTTGGCAACTGGGACTTCTTCAATTAATGAGATAAATACCCTCAGCCTGTCAGAAAAGGGCACCTCGTCTCTCTTATGACAATCACATTTCTTCATTCTGAAACAATATTACACCAACAAGACTTTTTTTTAAAGTTGTAATCTTTAAACATCAAGTCACAATCCACGTCATCATCTTTCCTTCAATTCCATTCCATCCACTCTGCCCTACCTCTGGTGTGTTGTGTCGCAGCCAGTAGTAAGCCTCTCGGAAGTCGTCAAAGATTATGCGACTGCCATCCCCGCCGCGGGCGGAGAGGACAATGGAGGGGCTGGAGTAAGCTTCGGATGTGACCCACGTACAGTGGAAGGTGTACATGATGAGGAAGGCCGTGACAATCAGCACCACACCGTTGGCAATCTGCACAGCATTGGGAGAACTATCCTCTCTAGCACTGGCACGCACTGGGTTTTTAACATATGTATTTCTTCATGGCCACCCAAACCACGATTTTTAACATATGTATTTCTTCATGGCCACCCAAACCACACTGTACGGTTCACTTTGGCAACCAAGTCAGAAATAGGTAAAGCAAACAAAAAACGAAACTAACCCCTAACCCCTCCCCCCCCCCCCCCCCTCCCGCCATTTGTGCACTCTTCAAAACATTTGCCTGAGAGTTTATTTGTACCACCTGATTCTCAGTATTTAGATGGGCATACCATCTATTCTCAGTATTTAGATGGGCATACCATCTATCAATGGTAATCTGAAACAAGATGCCAGTCCCTGTGTGTTTTGTGTCCATCAACTGCAAGATGTCGTGACGATGAAATCTTAACTTTACGTGAAATTTGTTATCACAGAACATGTCCAATGGCTTTGTTTTGATCTAACCCTGAGCGAACTCATGCCCTATCCTCGCTGTAGATTACCCACCCCTCACCCACTGCAAACCACGAGGTTAAAGGTTACTCTCGACATATGGATCCACAAGTAATGGACCTTCAAGCTTACAACGAGGTATGTAGGTCACTTCCCTGTTACCCACAACACGAAAGTACGGCCCCAGGACTGTCAACTTTTCTGGCACAACAGAAAGGCGAGAAGATGAAGACAAGAGTTGGGAGAGAGAAAGAAGGATGAAAAAGAGACAGGAGGCTCCGGTCACCTCGTTCTTGAGGGGGTAGGTGAGTCAGGTTTCTTGGGTTTCTGTCTCTCGTCGGCTGGCGTCCAGGTTTTTTCATGTATGCAGTGAGAATGGAAGACACCCCAATGCCCGACAGGATGCACATCACGGGGGCCAACACCAGCATCAGACGCACCATCACGCCCTGTACACATCGAAGCATTGTCCCAGGTTAAAAGTCACTTTTAACACAAACAGCATTTTATTCAAAAAGTCCCCAAACTCTAAAAACCCTGAGCACAAGTTTCCACAGAGATACGAACATTACAAATTGTGCAACACATACCAGAAGTACAGCCCAGAACAACCAAGCCTCACAAAGACATTACACCAAGTCACTAGCATGGTAATAGTAGCTGAAGTCTTTCTTCTTCTTCTTCTTTGCGAATGCCATGGTCTACACGGTCAGTCTGGCCCTTGAAGTGAATGGTGCCGTTTTCTTCTCCAGCTCTTGCAGGTTGCTGTACAGCTTCGTCATCAGAGCTGTCTGTGTTGGCCACACCTCTCTCCTTGGCTGTTCATGTGATGGGCATTTTTGGAGCACATGCTCCGCTGACTGTTCTAGTAACTGAAGTAAAAACTTGTCCTCGTTGGACAGTCGACACTGAGGCTCATTCACGGTTGAGGAAGACATGGCGAGGAAAATGGATAGATGCTCTGGTAAATGGGACCGAGTGGGAACGGAAAGAACAATGATCAATGACAAAAAATTATCTGGCGTTTCTTGTTGCGCGTTTGGCTGTGAAAATGAAAGGAAACCCCTATGCTGTCTGCTTTAGACATATGATAATATGATGGTAAGTGGGTTATCTAACCGAAGCCCTCATCCTGGGAGACGCTGACATTGTACCATATATGATACCAAATAAATTTAGAAGGGTACGGTTCAGAAGACGGACACTTTTTTTTGACAGGGTTCTATTTGGGAAGCGAGACTTTGAACAGAAAGCCTGAATACTGATAAAATAGAAAAACCTTAATTTCTTACTCCAAGATGCGATTAAGAAACTAGGTTCCTGTGCCTCACCCAATATACTCAAAATTTTATGTATACACTTCACATATGTCACTTGTTGAGGTTAGCTGTGTGTGTGTGTGTGTGTGTGTGTGTGTGTGTGTGTGTGTGTGTGTGTCTCTATCTCTCTCTCTCTCAACAATTAAGTAGTGGGGGAAAACAAGTGCAGGCTAATATTCTTCCGTCATTATAGTAGTGACTTGGCAAAGAGTTGAACTAGGAAAAAAAAAAAAAAGGGGGGGGGGGGGGGGGGGGGTGAAGATGAAGATGAAGAAAATTAAGAAAGCATATTAAAGATATGAAAACCCTTCACTAGCTGCATAAGGAAACCATCGCAATCCCTCTCGAAGGCAGATCCATCCAAATTGCCCGCTCCTAGGCCTTTCATCCGCTGGATGGACTCATCAGGAAGACACAACTGATGGTGTCTATGTTCTTGGAATCAGACATATCATAGCCCATAATTCTGTGGTGTTCTCACCACCAATGGTTCAAAAAAGAATCCAACAGCACCCCCCAAAGCAGCCAGCGAAGGGTAGTAAAATTAAACAAAACGAAAGTGTGGAGAGGAAAAAAAACTGCTGAAAAACTAAAAACATTATGCACACAGTATGAAATGTAAGGGACAATCTTTGAGCCTATATATATATATATATATATATATATATATATGTGTATATATACACATACACACACACTATATAACAGGAACCTAAGAATGGAAACTGTCTTAGCATTATATGTTAATTACCAATGTAGACTTTCATGCTCATGACACAAAATGGTCACTGACACACCTGTAATAAAAACTGAATCTCTATCCACAAGATCAAAGATATAAAATTAAAATGGCTACAAATTCGAATCATACACAGAATTATTGGTACAAATTTGTCTTAAATGCTATGGGCTTAACAAACACGACAAGTTGTACTTTCTGTAACGAAGAGAGAGATTCGGTCCAACACTTTTTTATGGATGTGCAACCACGCTCAAACTTTTTTGAAAGAAGTTGAAAAGTTATTTAATGAAAAATGTCGAAACACAACTAACATCAAAATCACACGAGATATCGTTATTTTTGGAATAGATCAACGTGTGAAAACAGAGACAGTTTTTTGATTTCATTATCATGCTAGCTAAACTTCATATATATAAGTGCAAAATCAAAACACAAAGACCAAATACTTCAATTTTTCAGAGTCAACTGAGCAACAGATACAAAATCGAATTGTTTAATGCTAAAGTCAACAACAATCTAAACCATTTTCATGCTGCATGGAACAACTACAGGCCAATGATTTCTTCAAGAAAACACTTCCTTAAGATCTTGATCTAATAGACATTTCCATATGCCCAGTCTTCTTCTTTCAACAACCTCCCTCTGAAACGGAGAGAGTGAGGAAGAAGAGAGAGAAACAGTAAGTTGTTAAATCTCGCAAAGATGATGATGTCACTCTTTTTTTCCCACTTTTTCCCCCCCTGTTGTCTAAACTTATGTACGTGTCTATGTTTATCTTGCTTGCTTGTTTGTTTTTTTTTTCCTTCTTAAAAAAAAAACTGTTTTGGACATATGCCATTAACTGTACATATGACATAGCGCACTGTACTCTTTATGCGCATTTGTAATCTCTATATTGTTTGATTAAAAATGTGTTGTTAAAAAAAAAAAAAAAAAAAAAAAAAAAACAAAAAAAAAAAAAAATGAATTCAGTAACACCAAAAAATATACCAAATTAATATCACTTTCAATTCTTTTTTTTCTCCCTCAACACACTCTCAAGAGAGATCCCCCCCCCCCCCCCCCCCCCCCCTTTCCGTTTCCGTTATCCTTCATCTTCCTTTCTGTTCTGTCATTCCATGTCTTCCCCTCTCCACCCCTCTCCACTCCTACACTCACAGCAAAGTAGATGCTGGTGACACCATACATGACGATGAAGATGTTGGCGTCGGTGAGCTTGGAGAAGCAGAAGTACAGGCCGACAGGGAACATGAAGACCAGCAGCTGCAAGTCAAAGTAGAAAGAGGACCAGGTGGTGGGCTGGTGCTCTGACACAGAGGCGATGATGGGAATGTTGTTCTTGGCGTACGAAGGGTCCAGCAAAGAGTAGAAACGGCCTGTCCATGGGGAGATTTCTGACAGCCGAGTTAAGGCACAATGCTAACAGTTGTCAAGGGGGTACACTCGAGTGTAGCGCTATGCAGGTTTGTTTTGTTTTTTTTTTTCCCCCGTCATCTCATCTTCCATGCCACCTCCATGGCACTACACCCACACTGCTCATTGCAGTCCCCTGTCTACAGCCACTACCTGGCCCATCCACAGGCAATCCACAGGCAGTAGCCAATGTCAAGTTTGTGATGAGGCAACCCACCAGAGGAGACATTGCTCTGCTGCAGAGTCACTTTGGTGATGTGTAGTGGTGCCTGTTCTGATGCAACAACATGCACAAAGCTGTTACTCTGACGAGGTGGAGACTAGTAATGAGATTCTCATGCCAGGGGGAAAAAAAAGCACACCTGCTGCACTGCAAATGAAAGAGAGTGCATTTGTTTTCTTGCAGCATTTTTATTTTTGTCTTTCCATAACAGTTATAAAAAAATACTCGTACAAACACACATAAACATCTGGCATCACAAAACCCACAAACCTAGCTAAAATGCATACGCACAGAATGTTTTACAACTCAACCAACCCCCCCCCCCCCCAAATCAAAGAACAAGGATACTGCCCAGAGCAGTGGCCACAGCAGCAGCACCAAAGGCGACGGTTCCAGACAACAGGACCAGGCTGCGGAACAGCAGTGAGAACTGGTCACGGGACAAGCGGGAACGCAGGTAGTCCACAAATGCATGGATCTGGCAGAGACCAAACACTCCCAGGGCCTGAAAGGGACAACACCGTCAACAGTCACTTTTAGCTAGCAAGACAGTACTTTAAAAGGCTGTCGACTAAAGCTGAAGTGCATCACCATGTAGTCATCTAAGGAACAACTGGCAGATATCCACATGCACTCACAAAAAAAAATGCCACAAAGAACATGATTTAAGGCTAAAAACAATTTTGAAAAATATCAACATAAAATTATCGTTCAAAAGGCACTTATTACCGCCTCCATTTACATGTAAAAAAACAGTAGCAAGTCCTCCTCCCCCTCCAAACGAGTTGGAGTGGGATGAATGAAGGGCCAAAATTATATGGACAGACAAAACGGTAAAGAGAAGAAAAAACAAAACAGCCATTTACAAAGAAGCACACACGCACACATGCATGCACACACACACACACACACACACACACACACAGAGAGACTGACCGGCAGACAGAGACATAAACAGTAAAAGTCACTCACGAGTTGCAACAACATGCAAGTTATGACTGTGGACAGTTTAGTGCCCCAAGAGCTGTCAAATGATGAAGATTTGCACACTGATGTAGACTACATGGCTGGGAGTGAGAAATGTTTGTGATACTGAAAAGTTTGTGGCCAGTGGCGGGTGTGTGTGTGTGTGTGTGTGTGTGTGTGTGTGTGTGTGTGTGTGTTGTGTGTGTGTGTGTGTCCAGGGGCCGCTTAAGGCCCCTGGTGGGGTGCAGGGGCAATGCCCTGCTGGGGGGGGGGGGGGGGGGGAGGGGGGGCCAAAGACGTTGACTAAAACTAAACATGAGGAGGCAAAGACGCTGACAAAAAACTTAACATTTAAGGACAGTTTACTGCATTCTCCTTTTGAAACGAACCCTGATACTTCTCAGTACTATATAGTTAAATTTTTTTCTAACAAAAAATAAACAAAAAAAAACCCCACAGAATGTGAAACGGAGTTGTGGCGGAAGAAAAAAAAAATATGGATCCGAGGACCAGCGCACGCATCCATCTAAATGCAAAAAAGGGGGGGAGGAGTGGGGGGGGGGGGGGGGGGGGGGGGGGGGGGGGGGGGGGGGGGGGGGGGGGGGGGGGGGGGGGTTCGCCAAAATGCCAATATGGAAATCCGTACATTACGGAACTACTCCCACCCATGAGACTACTGGATGTGACTGCATGAGCAAAGCTGACCAGTCTACCATAGCTACAGCCACTGAATGCCTGAGGCAACCCAGATAGGGCCAGTCAGCATGGATATACTGAGTCACTGTCGTTCATGTGAGCAACCATGGTCTACCAGCCATATTCACATCAAAGTAGTCCCACAACCAGACGTGTGTACAAACTTGTGGATGACAATCTAGTCTGAACACTCATTTTTTTTACGTTTTTTTTTTTTTTTTTTTTTTTTTTTTTTGGTGGGGTGGGGGTGGGGGTGGTGATAGAGGGGCATTGGGATGGGAGTGATGAATTCTTTGTATTGAATGCAGTACCTGAATTTAGCGCTCCACTGAGGAAAAGACAAAAATCTCTGAAATTCTAGGTCATGCCCATCTCCATCCCCCCCTCCCCCAAAAAAAAAACTTTGTAACTTGCATTTCGCATGGTTAAATCTGAGCATGCACAGGTGTACTATTCATGTTTTACCAACCATGACCAGACTGGCTTTTTTGTACTGCTTTTAACATTTCACTTTTGTTCCATCTTGCCAATGTATGTCATCACAGAGTGATGTAACTGCTTTCAATCACGCAGACAACACAGCAACTGCCCCAAGAAAATTACATGAGAGGCCTTTTGGCGCTAGCGTCATCAAAATAAACTAATGGATAGAAAGACTTAAAATTTTCAGCAAAAATCTATGGAAAGCTGAACTTTGGTTTGCACTTGTTTTTTAGGGGGGTAGAATTTTTTTTTTTTTGGCTTGTCACTCACACACCTGATTTTACCCTGGAAAACACACCTACGTCAGTGAAATAGGTGACAGACAGGCAATACAACACCCATCAACTTTATATAGTACCTACCTTTTTGGTGGCAAGTGGTCAGGTTCACCATCTGAAAAGAACTGATGGGTGTGTGAGGTGTTAGTAGTTACACAGGCAGCTAGGAATATACGTGGAATTTTTGTGACGCTTTCAAGTCACAAAATATTTACATAACAGGAAAAAAAAAAAAAAAAAAAAAAAAAATAGGTCAAAATCTTACCCTATTTACTGAAAATGTATTGGAGTGCATGCTTTTTGATCTGCATGAGTTAGTTTGTGTTTGTGAAAAAGAATTCCTATGACTGGTAATATTTCTAACTATACGCAGGTGTTAGTAGGAAGGAAGAAGAAGACAGGCACTACAACACAAAACAACACTCAAATATTTTTTGTACTACTCACCATATGGTTCCAGATGTCATGAATTATATAATCCAAATGTGCTCACACACACAGAACACACAATCACTGGAAATGTTCTTGCTTTTGAGCACTTTCGTCACACACATATCACTGACATGAATTTTTTTTTTTTTTCCGTGGTGCACTTTTCTTACATGCACGAACTCCAGTACTTTTGTATGTGACACTTTGTAATATTTAGTCAACCCCAAAACAGTCTGTACAAAACAAAAATGACAAAGTCCAGTCCTTGCTGTAGTCCAGTATCAGGTGCACTGCTAAGAAGAGTGTGTTGGAACCTACTCACTGCTGATGAAAAGAAAAGAAGCAGCCACGATCCTTGCAAAGTGCCACCTTACACATCACACACTCATGTGTTGACTGGATGGCATTGCCTGCTGGGTTTTCCTGCCTTCCTTCTTGCACCAGACACAGTCCTTCTTGCCTCTGGCAGACTGGGATTCTGGAAGGAGTGTGTTTGTGCTTGTCTGGATTGTCATGAACAACGGGACGGCCGATCCGTTTTCGACCCTTGAAACCATTCACCATGCCCATGATAATTTCAGTTTGAAAATCCACATGCAGTTTCAGTGGGGCAGCTGCAGAGTTTTTGTAGATGATATAGGCATTTACTGCAGCAGTGTCCAGGCAGAAGAAGAACACATATTTCCACCACTTCATGAATTTCTGCTTGGAACAATAATATGATCGCAATTGATCATGCTTGTCAACACCATTGTAGTTCTTGGTGTAATCAGCCACAGCCAGGGGCCTAGAATACCTGGCTTTTTCAACACCCCCTGCACCTTTTCTGACAAGCTCTCCATCAGTTCCATCATGGGCAGAAGTAAGAAGGGTGACCTTACGACGGTCAAACCAAGCAACAGCCTGAAGCTTGCCCTTCAAATCATCATAGGCAATCTCACGAAACCAGCGCTTTGTGTCCCCAGATTTTTTGACACATTTTGCTGGCTTCATATCCTGTGGCAGACCCTTCCTGTTGTTTCGCACAGTCCCACACGCCAGGGTTTTTCTTCTGAAACAGATGCTGAATGAGGGGGACTGACGTGAAATAATTATCAAAGTAGATGGTGTGCCACTTGAAGTAATGGGGTTTTGCCAAGTGTTTGACGACACGATCCCCCAGGGCATCACCTGTCCCAGCAGGCACATCATTGGTCTTCCCAGTATATACTGAATAATTCAGCAAATAAAAAAAATCAGCATCACACAAAAAGCCACACCTTTGAGGCCCCACTTCGTGGGTTTTGCAGGCACATGTACTGCAGAAAACCACAACGACCCTTGAACTTGATCATTGCCTCATCCACTGTCATGTTTTGACCAGGCAGAAATTGCATAGCAAAACATTCTTGAGTCATGGAAATGAGAGGTCTGACTTTGTACAGGGGGTCATACCCAGCCTGACCTCTGGGAACAAACTGAGTAGTATCAGCAAGGTGAAAATACTGATTCAGCTGTTCAAACCTGTTCTTTGACATGACACTTGACACCCAAAGATTGAAGAAAGGAGATGACTCTTTCAATAAAAATCACGAGGAGAAGTGGGGGCCATGTTCATAAACATGAGAAGACCAACAAAAGCTCTGATTTCATCCACAGTGGTTGGCTCAAATTTATTCTCTGGAAGCCCAGCAGCCATGAGCGTTTGTCTTGCATACAGGTTGGTTTCCCTGACCATGAGATGGAATGCGTCCAAAGGAAAAACAAGTGAAAAATAATCAAAAGGTGTTCGAAGATTCACTTGTGGACGTGGGGGGCCCTGTATGCATCAAACACACGAACTTCAGTCCGAAAATCGTCGTTCGACCACTGCGATGACTGTGCACATCCACCGACGTCAGTAGCACCTGCGTCACCTGCGTCACCTATGTCCATGTCACTGTCACTACTCGCATTCACTTCAGGTTCATAGTCACTGTCACTGTCACTGTCAACAGCGTCGAGATCAATGTCCGATTGATTCCAGTCTTCGTTTTCAGTCGTATTCACATTCCAGACGAACATTTGCTCGAAAGTCAAGCTCATGTCACTGTCACTGTCAGAGTGCGACATTTCGATTGTAGTCGAAGTCGTTGGGATGACTAAAAATTCGATAAAAAAAATAAAAAAAAAAACACCAACCGCTGTTACAAATGGCGCTCAGCAAAGGCAGGAAAGACCCGGATAACGACCGATAGGGCGGATCAGGAGCCTGAGGGGTCGGGCGGAATAGGGCGGAACGGGGTTAGAACAGTTAATGTAGTTGCAAAGTGAAACGACTGCAGGCGGAAATCTAAAAACAAATCTTAAATAAATGTCAGCGAACCGCCCAGAGAAACGTGGACAAACGAGTCACAAGACAAACCACGTTTGTCTACGTTTCTCTGGGCGGTTCGCTGACATTTATTTAAGATTTATTACAGTTAATGTCATGATGCAAAATATCAACAACACATCAACACCAACTACAGTACACTAAACCAGTATACAGTGGGATACTCTGGTTGTTATTTTATGTGGCATAAATGATGTCATAACAGCTTTGCTTCCAACCTTCCAGAAAATGACCTCTCAAACCCACATTCTGAGACTACATTTTGCAATTCTGGATTTTTTCACGCAGTATACTGTTGCATAGCTGCCAACCTTCTGGAGTTCAAGTTCCAGAATCAGGGAATGAATGGTGTAGGGGAGGGGGTAGTTTTGTTTTTGACTTAAAGCATTTTTAACTTTCTCCTGCTTCAACTGATGAGAGGTTTAAAAAGAAAAATTACACTTTCTATTCTGTATGATCATCAAAGTTTCACATATCTCCATATGGACATTTCTGTATCTTTTATCAGCCCTATAAAAAGAAAATGACCTCTCAAACCCACATTCTGAGACTACATTTTGCAATTCTGGATTTTTTCACGCAAATTCAGGATGCTGGGAATGACTTAATAACTTGGGAAAACTACAAAAAAATTCTGGAAGGTTGGAAGCAAGGCTGTTATGACATCATTATGCCACATAAAATAACAACCAGAGTATCCCACTGTCAATGTCAAACTGCACATTATTTTCAGCAGTGCATCTGCGCTATCAACAAATCTACTTGCAATATTCGATAACACCCCAAGAATTGTATACCTGCACCTACAAAGCTGCAAAACAAGAGTTTTCAACACAAAACTTACACAAGACATGCAAGGCAAAATGTGTGAGAGACACAATTAAGCAGTAGAATTACTGACGTAGATCCTGTGAGACTCAAACTGACATAATTCCTGAGGTAGATCAAAGGAGAGACACAGTTCCTGCAGAACTTGCAAGGGATATCTTGTGAAACGAAAACTCACAGTACAATATGTAGTTTGTGAGAGACTCAAGGTCCATGTTAAGTTACCAAGAAAGACCTCGTGAGAATTAAAACTCTCCAATACAACATGGAGTGTAGCTTGTGAGAGCCACGGAAGTCATGGCAGAACTACCAAGACCAATCTTGTCAGACAAATAACAATACAACGTGAAAGATGGTTTGCTGGGAGACTCTTACCCCCATCTGACATAAACACACAGTATAACAGTAGAATTGCCAAGATAAATCTTTTAAAACTCAAAGTGAAAGTAGAACAGTCAAGGCAGAACCTGAGACTCGCTCTAGTAGCAGAACAGATTAAAAAAACAAACAAAAAAAGACAGACCCTAAAAACTGAATTGGCAACACTTATTTTGTCAGAAGGAAAACAAACAAAGACAGACAGACCCTAAAAATTGAATTGGCAACATTTATTTTGTCAGAGGGTAAAGTAAGGTAATGTCGCGTATAGCCCAGCTGACCGCAAAGGGCCATATCAGGGCTGTCACCATGCTGAAGTCAACTCACAAGTCATTAAAAAAAAAACAACAAAAAAAACCCAACATTCACACAGACTCTGGAACTCACAGTAGCATACAAGATGGATCTTGTGGAGATGGCACAGACAATATGAATCCTGGGACAGACATAAACTTACAGTGGTAGGCCAAGTAGATCTTGTGAGAGAATCGTCCAGTAATCATCAGTGCCAGCACGTGTAGTGGAATCAGGTTGATCAGAAATACATAACCCACCCCATGACGACACCTGTACAACATAAATGACACGTTTTTTTTTTACTTTCATCTAATATCATGTTGTCAGAGAATTTGCTTGCAACATGATGTCCTATGTAATGTTCCTCTCATTCTAGAAAAAAAATTTTTGTCATGTTTGCAAAAAACCGCGAGTCGATACGTGCCGTGGTTCTCGAGTTACAAATTTTTTAAGTTTTGAGGTCGAAATGCCGTTTTTCACCGTGGCTAACCTTGAGTTCTGCCGTTTTATAATGAGATTTAGTGATGGAGATACTGTGTTTTGTAGGATTTACGGCATAAGACTTAGTGAAAGTGCTGGGTAATGAAGCTTAGAGTGACCTAGATTTCGACTGGGATGAAGTTCCAGGTATGATGAACAACAATTCGGAAGAAAGTTCTGAAGAAGATTTTTTTTTTTTTTTTCCCCCCAGTAAATGGCTCATGTGACATTCTCTTCAAACTTACGATATAGCAACATATATATTCGTAGGAATTTTTAAAATTATTTTCATTTCGTTATTTCCTTTCCTCTCTTTTAAATTAATTTTTTAATTGGCTAACCATGTTCAAATTACGGTGTGTGTGTGTGTGTGTGTGTGTGTGTGTGTGTGTGTGTGTGTGTGATGTGCACGCACATGCGTATGTGTGTGTGCAACGGGTTGCGAGAGAAAGAGGGTATGGATAAGAACAGGAATGGAAACAACTGTGAGAAATATGCCACAGCAGACTAGAAGCAAGTGTCCCAGAGAAAGAAAACGACTTGTAACATGCATGTGCTAGTTTAGAAACACACTCGCTGGGAAAAAAACCCACCAAACACACTTCTTCCCCTCCCCTGAACCCACGCTCACCATGTAGAAGTAGGCCAGGGAACAAAGGGCACTCCAGTAGATGGAGCCGGTCTTGACAGCTTTGATCCACAGGTAGTAGGTCAGCAGCATGCAGAAGATGGCGATGCCCTCGTTGTCGTAGGAGCCTGCCACTGAGCGGGAGATGTAGCCTGGCACGATGGCCAGCATGGAGGCTGCCACCAGCCCTGCCCCGGCGTCCTGCCCACAGTGTGTTCACACAGGTGTTCACAGAACACCACGACTTATGCCTAAAGACTGGAATCCACAATCTATCCCTGAAGATAGGTCTCCAGGATCTATGCAACACCCCTGGCCTCAAGACATGACATCCTGATCTATGCTCAAGAAGGGGACCCCAGGATCAGTCCCTGACAAGAGGACCAGGATCTATGCCTGAAGAAAGAACACACAATCTACGCTTTGAAAGGAATCACGTATCTCTGCCTGCAGACATAAATGATTCATGCTTGATGAGACAGGGCTCCTACAAACTCCAAAGAACAAAACTGAAGGAGATTTTTCTTTTTTCAAGACCATAAATGGATACGCCCCTTACCCTTTTTCTGCCCTTTGTTAACTTGATCAGCTGTTACTTCACACAGCAGAAAGCAGAAGTACTATTAGTACTAACTGGACAGCCATTTTACACAAAAGAACTGCGTGAAGTCAAAAGCACACATGTATATCAAGCTGTTTAAGCTTTGGTTCTTTGTCTGGACTTTTTATCAGACAATAACATATAGTTTGATGCTTCTTGTGTGTTTTTTTTCAATAATGAATGGAAGTGGGATGCAATGCCAAATGTTGCCAAATACCTGACTTTTTCCTCATCGCACTGAAACCCTTTGTCGATTTGACTGTCTGGAAACATGTTTTGAAAAAGCTGAGAATTCTATTCACAAGAGCTGAAGCTTTGGTACGCATTTACATTGTGCAGCGTACAGAGCATTTCAGATTTCAGCACATCTGTCTTTGAGAAAACGCATCCATTGTGGCTGAAAGAGCTGATACTGGATTCACGTATGGACACATCAGGATCAGGATCTAATGGAGACACAACATTAGCATTTGATACTGCTGCTGCCGTACTGTTTGTAAGAAGGTGGGAGATGGGTATCATGCCGAAGATTTGCTTGACGCCAATAGAGCCATGTGCTTTTTTTCCTTTGCTGTGTAGCTAACCAGGGCGCTCTCACCCGTTGCTTGCACATCAAAACTTTTTTTGGCAGACAGTGCAGTAGCATGCATATTTGTTTACTTTGTCTTCTCTCACCCAGTCAGAAAACTCTGGTTTATCCAACCACACACAGTTGAAAGCACACTACTACTTGGTACTGGTTACTACTTGGTACTGGAAGAACAGTATCTTTTATTGCGGATACAATTACTGTGCATGTCATTTCTTGTTGATTACTACAAAGCCAATCACATTACAAAACACCTACCTGGGCTGTCACATCATCAAATTAAACTTGATTCATATTTGTAACAAACACAAAAAAAAGAGGGTGGACAGGAGGTAAAACATTAATCTGGTCAAGAAGTCCAGTCAGTTCTGAGACAGAAACAGTTCAGGGATGAAACGCCTGTCCGAGAGGTGGAGGGAGGGGGATGGGGGTATATTCAGACTGCTGCCAAACTGTCAAGGGGGTGGGGGTTATCTTCAGACTGTCTGCTGCCAAACTGTCCAACAGTTTCTTCAAACAGAATTCAAGATGAACAATTTGGTACAGCATCAATGAAAGCGTCCATGACCCGAGTGATTAAACCATTCATCAAGTGTTAAAGTTCTGGTCAACTGGGTGCCAGGTAAAAGACATTTCTAAAGCCACCTTTTTTCACAGCCACAGAGATCACATTCAGATTGGATCTTCCCAGACAGCCGGCCACCACTTTAAGAAAAATGTGCCTATGCACATTAAACACATACACCACTCTCTCTTACCTTCAGCTCCTTGGTGAGGAAAAAGGTGACGATGGTGGTAAAGCTGGAGAAGAGGGGGGCCAGGAACACACACACATTGCGCACGTCAATGGTGACGTTGAAGAAGTTGAGCACGTGGTAGATGGTGGCAGAGGTGATCATCAGACCTGGTGTGGGTCAGACACATGTTGAACAAGCCACTAATGGGGGGAAAACAAGTTGCAGGCTAACAATTCCTCCCCATCATTATCATAATGACTTGGCAAAGATTTAATTAAAAAAAAAAGAGGACAGGATGGGGGTATAGTGTGGTGGAATGATGTGGGCAGAGATGGGTGAGAAAAAAAAAAAGTGACATCATAAAAATCCTTCATTAGCAGCATATGGGGATCATTGTAGTCCATACTGAAAACAGAGTCATTGACACTGCCTGCTTGGAGGCCTTACATCTGCTGATTCAGACTCGTCAGTGAAACATGGCTGATTGTGAAAGTGCTCCCTTGCAATCAAATGAAGATATACCACAGTCTATAATTCTGCGGTATTTTTTTCACCATCACAGGTTAATAAACAGAATCCAACAGCATCCAAAGCCAGCCATGATACACACAGTGATCCACACACATGTCTATGTACACACATATCAGACCTGTCTTCCCCGAAATTCCACTTAAGACTATTCCAAATCCGAAATAGGAGTATTTTCTACAGAACAGGAGTACTCCCAATGAGAAAATTTAAACCATGCTGCGGCAAAAATGCACTGTATCACAGCAGCAGTAATTATCAGGCCTGTTTATCCTAACACATCTACTGGTGTTCTTTTCAATGAAAATGATTTTTTAAAGAAATTTTGGACTTAGAAAATTTTGCGAAAGTGGCAATTTGCTTCGGACCCCAACTTTGAGGTACCATAAAAATGCTGAAGTTGGTTAAACATGCAATTTGCGCAAAAGGGTCACTTTTTACGTAAATACGCTTGTCTCTAACATGTTCAGTAATTTGTATCTGTATGTTGTACAATGTTGTTTTATACCAAAATGATTTTAAAAAGCTTATAAAACACATATATAACACATTTTGCAAGATCTTTCATACATAATTTTAATTATGCAACAGTAAATATGGTCTTATGAAGAAGAGAAAGTATACATTTAACAGCTTTTTGGCCATCAAAAATATATTTTAACAGTTTTCAGTCACAATGATATGGTGCACAGTCTTTAAAAGTATATAATAACATTTGGTTTCTATGAACTTCTCTGGGTTTTTTTTTATTTTTTTTTCCGACAGATAGTTTCGTATTCAGATATATTTTTTGTGACTGTCTTTCTGTCAGTATGTGCCATTGCTGTCTTGTTCAGTCTTTGCAGCCAGTCAACAACAAAGCTTGAAGTTGAACTCCACCCCTCTTTGTTCCTCAAAGTTTCTAAAGCGACAACAACAGCATTTGTCACTTTGGTCACGTGGAATCTTCAAAAGCTCAGGCTTTTTCAGAGTTTTCCAACTGATGCCAGCTGAAGACAGAACATCATCAATGTTATCCAAATCAACATCTTCATTTAGCATTGCTGAAAGTTCTTTAGCTGGCAGCTTCTCAGCCTTGAGTGTACAGCGCTGGATCACCCCTTTCAACCTGTTAATTAGGAAGCTGGTGTCGGGGGAAAAGCCAAAGAAACCATTCTGCCACAGTGTCAAAAGTCACAGACTTCCCATTTTCAATTCGAAGTCTGTCAAGCTGCAGTAACAGTCTATTTGTGCAGCTGGATATGTCGGGGGGGGGGGGGTCTTCTTCCTTTACCAAACACCAAGAAGCAGCGCTTCAGTTCTTTGTACTGGTGGTCGTCCTCTGCAAAACACACACACACACACACACACACACACACACACACACACACACACAGCACACACACACACACACACACACACACACACACACACACACACACACAGTACATGCACACACCACATACAGTACACACACACAGTATGCACACGCACACCACATACAGCACACACATGCATGCATGTGCACAGTACACACACACACACACACACACACACACACACACACACACACACACACACACACATGCATGTGTAACCATTGTGTTTACTAACAAGAAGGAGGCAAGTACAATTAATGAATTATGTTGCAATTTTAATGGGTAAGATTACTAAATAAAACATAAAACAGCAGAAAATATGTCAGGAACATAAGAATGAGAAGGGCAAAATTACATTAGCAGCCCAGAAGTTCTTCATTTATAACACTGAAGACTGTAGACCACATGCACACATACCACATATTACGAAAAAAAAAAAAAAAAAAAAAAAAAAAAAAAAAAAGAAAAATGATAAGATGAAAGTTTATTTTTGTGGGTCAGATTACCATGTGCTTGGGCAATTCTTACTACATTTAAAGAAATAACTGCAAATTTATTTCAATAAACAAACTGAAATCAGCAGCAAACTTTTTTTTTTTTTTTTTTTTTGCAAGGTCTTTGTATTCTTGTGATGTTTATAGTGTGAGATGAACCTCTTTGTGTGTGTGTGTGTGTGTGTGTGTGTGTGTGTACATGCATGCACGCGCGCAAGAGAATCTACAGTTTGTAAAAGCAATGCATTCAGTGACTCCGTCGCGGCTGCGATCATCGCGGCCATAGCAGACGACACGTTCTGTTCAGGACCCTAACTTGGTCCAAGTCACGTGACCTTTTCATAAGAAATACTGACTGAAGAACTACAATGTAATCATATTTTCATGACACAGGTTTTTCAAATTGATGTTTCAATTACTTGATTACAATGTTAAAAATCTTCCACACGAGCTGAAGATAAATACAGTCGATCGTTTGAAGTTGAAGTGTCGATTCAAAAACATAAGGCTCTCTCAGGTCACATGTTTTTAAAAAAGATTTTTAATACAATCGCGCTCTAAGTACACAAAAAATAACTTACAGAATTTAGTAAATATATCGACTTACCTTTTCGTGTTGTTTCTAGCGCCGATTGTTGAAAATTCGGTGAAAATAGTGTTGGATTTGTAAGCGATGACACAGATACGTCTGACTCTCGTCCGCCATTGTTGACATGCTTACAGTCTTCGAATAGTACCATCCGGAAAACCGCTCGGGGAGCGCGGCGCACAGTTTCGTATTTGCTTGACCCCAATTATTGGAAAGTGCGTAATATGAGCTTTATTTTGATATATTTTTGAAACAGATTCGGTTCATAATTACGGATTTTATCGTAATTTGAAGTTTTAAAACATAATTTTGAGGAACTTAACTAAATTTTTTCTATACCCTTACTGCATACGAAAATGAAGCTTGAAGTCTCCTCTACAACTCTGTATCAGTTTCATTGAGCTATTTGAGCACGCCGCGCTCCCCTCGTCGATGGAAGAAGGTGGGTGTAAGAACTTGTGTTCTGAAAGTCGCGACGGCATGCCTCCCGACCGCGGACAAGTACTTCTTTACAAGGTTGATAATTAACTTATTATGTTGATATATATGTAAATATATATATGTGTTTGGGATCCACAGTGCATTGCATCTTTGGCATGGCATGCATTCCATGCCCCATAATTTCACCTCTGACCACTACAGAAAGGTGAAGGGCAGAGGGTAGGTGGGACAAATGAGGAGTGACAGAGGCATGCAGATTTTGCTTATATGAACCAAAACATCTCTGCAACATTGCACCTCATGGGAAAGCGCTCTGCTACTGAAACCACAGTCACTGAGTTGTGTGCCAATGTCGGCGCACGACGTCTGACACACTGAGACTGTATCATGAAAGTGGTATGAGTCCGTGTAAGAACAGAAAGCAGCTTGCCTCCTGTTTTATTCTGACTATATAGAAGACTGAACGATGGTGGGACCAGTCTGCAATCAAAAACACCCCAAAATGGAAAGCATGACATCTGGGAAAAGACAGCTTATTACACCTTCTCTTATGCCAAATGCATGAAACCTGACGTCATCTTTTCCTTTTTTTTTGTCAGGAAAGAATCATGCCTCTATCTTTAACTTGGAAGAACTTACATGTAAAAAAAAAAAAAAAGAAAGTGGCTATCGCTAGCTTGACTGGAGCTGCCCCCTGACCACCCTGCCACCTGACCACCCTGCCACCTAACCCATTTCTCCTGTGAAAGTCTGGGGACGTGGAAAAGGAGGAATACTGCCGAGCTTTTCCATGTGCTCTGTGCTCCCATGGGCCTTTGCATTTATCCACTGAAGGCAAAACCTTCGCCGCTTACGGGAGCAGATGTCATGGTTCCTAGCATTTGGTGGGAAACGAAATTTGATTCTTCACCCGATACCTTGAGCCCAGCATCACACCTGGCCGAATGAATTATGGTTGATAAGAGGCCATGCATGCTAGGACAAAGAAACAAAGGACGAGTAACAAATC